>CAJQUW010015309.1:20000-241409 GCA_907163375.1 Prostheceraeus crozeri
TTCCAAATTTTTGTTTGTCTTCATCTGACATATGTAGTGACTACGCTGCAATTGGTGAATTCATATGATTGTTGAAATTTTTGCAGCTTTATCGAGAAATTCTAGAAATTTTGAAATGCAATCTTCACCTTGCCAAGTATGCATTTTGTTTTGTCTATTCCTAAAGTGGTCATGCCATACTTCATAGCCGGATATGGCTGCTGGCTTGTGGATGATATCATCAATGTAGCATTCTATGTCTGCGTAAATGACACGCAGGGGACTTAATTCGTCACCATTATCCCTATGTGAAAATATTTTATCTTTGGGGCATGCGTCCATTTGTAATGTCCTCGCTTTGCACCATCATAGTGAGTTTCAAATTTATCATTATCTCAAATGAGCGGATGCTGCGGTCGCATACACATATGTTCGTTTTAGAGTGCCCCAAGTGAGTGTACAGCGAGGATTTTGGGAATACCTCGAGTAGTGACAGTCCTCGCTGATCCTTTGTTTTACTAATAGAGTTGACTAACACGTTATAACAAGTTGAAAGTGACTTATAGCGGGCACCTTCAACCCTTCTCCCACCACGGGAACGACATATTTGAATCTTATTATGTTTTTCGAACGTTTCGTCTACATCTTTGATTTTCATGTTTGTTACTATCACACCCCTTCAAAGTCTAGTTCATCCTCCCACTGTCTATTAGCTATATAGGTGCGGATCTCGATGCGCGTTGATATCATTATAGTGAATGATGGCTAGGACTGCATATTTGAAACACTGGGATTTTCACAATCAACATTGATGACAGCTATCTTTATTATACAACGTTTTTGGAAGTTTAAAGGTGCCTCGAGCTGATGCAGACTTTCTAATAGGGAAAATTTTGTCTATGGCTTGAGTCCACACCATCAAAAGATGAGAGCGCTGTCGCGTTGATTGATTTTATTCTAAATTTGATTCTTTAAACATTGAATGTGTAAATTTAGCCAAGACTCGCCAGTCTACAATTCGATTGCGGCAGAAGGAAGGAATATTGAAATCTGGTATTCTGTTCCGTCACTTGACCCCGTTTGAAAATCTATTTTAATACATTGTAGTTAAGGTTAGATGAGCGGCCTTCATTCTACAAATTGTCATAAAATATTGAAGCGCGCTTCGATAATGTTAGGAATTTTGAAGGAGCATCAGGAAACTCTACAATTTGAGTATTGGACTCCATGGTTGTAGTCGCGTATAGTAAATTATTATGTGAAACATTAATGAGGGAGATAGATTGTTAGAGGTACCGGTTGGTGTTAGTGAGTCCTTTGCATGTGTGTGTTGAGAAGTCTGTGCGAAAAGATCGCCTGAACGTGATATCAAAAGAGAAGGAGGGAACAAATCGCTAGGAAAGGAGAATGTCATCGTCGAATCACCTTCACCTCTCGGCGATTGACGCCGCTTTGCGTTGACACACACGTTGTTTGATGTGTCGAAGGAGGACTGTGCTTCCTCCTCCCTGTAAAACATATGTCCCGTGGTCGGCACATTTCCCACTCGTGCCTTGCCGCGAGAGTTCCTGAGCTGGACCTCACCACTCACGCTGAAAGAGAAATTCATTCTTTCATCCTCTGCTTCAAGCCTCAGTGTAGTGTTACAAGCTACTTGACATCAATAACTCTTTAAACTTTCTCGAGAAGAGAGGGCGTTGGTGCTGAAGTTGATGTCTGAAAATGAGAGGAAGATGCTATTTGTCCACACGTTTGAGTTGAGATGGAGAGGACACTTTTAACTTCCATTTCAACGAAAATCCAGTTTTAGGTTGATTACTTCTACAAGATCGTGACTTCACTACATAAGAGGTCAACGAGCGAGAGATCTGTGCGTTCGTCACTTGTATGATTCCACAGATTAAATGAAATGACCTGAATGTCACTTTGGTTATATACTGTTCATCCTCTTCATTTCATTGGATGTTCCTTCTGATTGGCCTGCTTGTGTATACTTAAGAATTAGAAAATGTTAAAGTTATCATTATTCAAAGTCAGCATTTCACAAGACAACATGACACGTTCCTCCAACAACACCCTACTACCGCATTGGAGTTCTCCATCTACATTTCATCAGCAAAGGTGCTCGTTTAACCAAATGCACCAAGAAAGGCGGAGGTGGAGAGACATTACAATACTCGACAATATACGAAAAGTTATCATTTATCGGCGGAGGATGAGAGGAGTGCCCGGACTACAGGCATACGGAGGAAATTTAAAAATATGAGCCGAGGGGTGATGGAGATGACCAGCATAGTCGCACTTGCATTCACTAGTATATGGGAGTGGTACACCCCTAATCCCAACCGCGACCGTGGCGGGCGTGGGCGTACATTGAGGAAAGTGCGGGGACGCTGCAGAAGAACGTCTAACAGCAGTGCTCAATGTTTTTGTAATCTATGATGAGCCCAGCTCTGGGCGGTATGACGATGAAGTCCTTTGAAATACATGCATTAAAAATGTTTATTTCGTATATCCTTTGCTTTCATATGACTTCTTGATGGGGTTTTAGTGAATCATTTACCTGGATATACTTTTTCATATGGAATGTTAGCCCGCTTTAGGTTTACACTTTGTAAATCTTATAACATTTCATTATGGACGATGAGTTGTAGATATAAACTTAGTGTCAAATAAGATAATTAAGATAGCTTACACTTCTAGTTGGACAGGGATGTAGCAATTAAGGTCGACTGCTGCGATCGATGTGTAAAGAGCTTGTTAGACTACGGTTATGGGCTTAACATTTAGTGGATGTGATGTGTATTTTTAGTAAAAGCATGTCTACTTTTTCATTTGGAAATAGTAGTCACGCTTAGTCTAAGTAATCTTAATTTGTGGTGTTAAATAAAAATCTAAAAACATTTCATATGGGAAGATGTGGTGTAGATGGTAGATAAAATAGTGTCAAATAAATTAAGATAGCTTTATGGTAACACTTCTGCTACAGGGAATAGTGCTCGCACAATCGACTGCGATCCATGTGTAAAGAGCTTGTTAGACTACGGAAGAGAGAAGTTTGTTATGTTGCGTGTGGCGCGTGAGTGTCCTCCCATTTCATTCCATTCATCAATTCGTCTCATTGATAGAGACAGGTAGAACTCATGGTTCTCATAACGTATGCAATGGAAAGTTTTAGGCATCCTTCGACAGTTGGCTAAATGTCGCCCTGGCGCGAATGCATACTACGTTGAGACAGAGGCAATCACTTGCAAACATGACGCAGAGAGGTTTAACAAGATTGACCATTGCCGAATGTCCCTTGCGTAGTGGTTGTATACATAGCTACGGGTTTCACCGCCGCCCTTTACAGGAACGCCCGTTCGAAAGGAAGTATTTACACCGAACTTCATTTGCAACGTTCAAGTTGACTGAGGTTTTAGCTGTGAAGATTCAACTTAATGATAGTATTCGCCAGTCCGAAGACTGCCCAGGCAAACCGCGAGAGGTTTCTATCATGTCTTGCCCCTTAGAATGGTGGCCCTTAAGAGAGCCGATTAGGTATTGGTTAATGGTTCGTTCTCGGGAGTAAAAGTGAGTGGTTGTTTATGAGTTAATAGAATGTGTTATAGAGACTAATTTAAGTGAGTAACAAGATGACTATTGGCTTGAATAGTCAATAGGTATGACGGTTAGGTTCTGGAGATTTCGTATAACCCTATACCGCCTAAGCCGTGTGCGGTCGTCTGTGGTGCATCTGGCACCTTTCGGATGCGGGTGGTATTTGGAGTCCACACCTCATCCGTCCAAACGATCCTCTTGATCTTCCCCTTCTTTGTTGCTTCATCCTCATCCACTCGTCGAGGATGACGAACTCGGGAATACCGTTGTCGACTTTGTTCATCAGTGAAGACGGGAATATTGTCGGCAGATGTCGCTTCCATCGAGACTTCAAATTGAATGAGAAGCGCTACAATCTACTGGCTTATATAGGGTTTTCAACAATGAATTGCTCAACAGCGAATCAGAATGCTTCAGGGATAGCAATCGACTGCATAATGTTCAAGTTGACTGATAGCAGATTCAACTAAATGATAGTATTCGCCAGTCCGAAGACTGCCCAGGGCAAACCGCGAGGAGGTTCTATCATGTCTTGCCCCATGGTGGCCCTTAAGAGAGCCGATGGTTCGTTCTCGGGAGTCCGTCATCCTACAGCCTACCAATTCTGCTGGAGAGAGTCAAAGACTCTCTCTTTGGTAGCACTGTCGACTTCCACACTAACTGGCATGTGAGTATAGAGTGGAATGTAGCGCCATTCGTTGGAATTGGCAGCAGTTGCTGTCATCGATTACCAATCCGAGCAAGATTGTTGTGGACTCTGTCTGTGTGTGTGCTCTCTAGCCTGACAAACTCCTCAAATAAATTTCGCGGCCTTAACTGCGGTCCGCGAGGAGAGCTGACTTGACTGTTCGGCGTCTGCATGATTGAAATGAAATGAAATGAGAGGCAGTGGGTTATATACCCCTCTAACGCGACGCAACGTTCAAGTTGACTGATAGCAGATTCAACTTAATGATAGTATTCGCCAGTCCGAAGACTGCCCAGGGCAAACCCCGTGGAGGTTCTATCATGTCTTGCCCCTAGGTGGCCCTTAAGAGAGCCGATGGTTCGTTCTCGGGAGTGACGTGATGGGGTGGTGAAGGCGGGCAAAGATCTGCAATGAAAATGATATGTGTTGAGAATAGGATATACTATTCTTATTTATTATCTTTTTCACTTACCAAGTTAGTCATCCTTAGGTAGTCTCGCGCGTTTCCGAATCGAAAATTTGTGTAGATGGCCGCGCATTCGTAAGCTGGCGTGGAGGCATTTTTTGCGTGGGATGACCATTGTAGCGTGGGATGGATTCGTCCTAAATTCTGGTTTACGAGTACTTCGCCGCCAAATGATTGTCCCGAATAGGGATGGGAAATTTTCAAACAAACCGATCCTCATTCACAACGTTCCCACTCATCCCTCATGCGCTCCACTCCAACTTCTCACACGCCTGCCTCTCATCACCCGCCGAGCCACAGTCCTCTCACAACTCAACATTCCTCGCTCTCAACACACTCATCTCCTTCATCATCTCCTCAAACTTCGCCTCTGCATCTCTCATTCTTCTCTCCGCAGCACTCGCCCTCTTCTCACACGCCTCATTCTGCGCTGCCAACTCTCGCGTCTTATTCTTCAAATCAGTCACACAACGCCTCATTCTAATGTTTTCATCCGCCACCTCCTTCGACTTCAAATCCTTCTTTTTCAACTCATCCAACTCCTTCACAACTTCATCCTTCACTTTCTTCAAACTCTCAAACTTATTCACTAACAAATCATGCGCCATCTGCTGCGAAACATGACTCTTCTCTTCATCCTTCAATCACCTCGCCGACGGCGCACGAATCCCACCACTCTTCACTTTTTGGGGAAGATGAGACTCTTCGGGGGGGTCGGTGATGACGATGTTGGACACCTCCGATGACGAAGAGCTCAAACTTCCTCACACGCTTCCTCACACGCTCCCTATCTAAATCCACATCATCCCTCATCATCACTCTCACAGCCACTCTCTTCCGCTGCTCAATCTCACCCTCCAACGACGCAACCGCTCTCGCCAACTCATCATTCTCAACAACATTCTCAACAACATTCTCAACAACATTCTCAACAACATTCGCAACATTCGCCAACATTCGCTCCCTCTCTTCCACAATCAACTGCGTAAATCTCAAATCAGTCACTAAACCACCACTACAGTCAGCATGCACTCTGTAAAACCGCACCTCATCCTCATCACCCTTCAGCACTCGACACTTCACGCAAGCAACCCTATTCAAGACAATCATGTGGCCGGTGCCCGCCTTCTTCACATGAGCTTTGGCGTCCGCACTGCGATTAACTCGCCCACATGTGCACATCTTGATATGATATTTTCTATTCTTGTCATTAGCCATGCCTGATTTTATCGTTAACTGTAAGATAATGAAATTTGTATAAGTTTGGAATCATGTAGTACAGTCATATTCCTAAAGAGTGTAGTGAGTGGCACTCGATCCCGTCGACAGCCCGAAGGCCTTGTACCGATCACTAGGGAAGTGAGAGATCTTCCCCGATACCCGCTCTTTACAGCTGAAGACATCATTGTCACTGCCCCGAAGTGGTAACAGGAACGCCGAGTCAAAGGTAGTGATCAGTAGCTGGGATCTAACCCCTCAAAGCTGCCTTAGACTTAGTTAAATTTCAAATCTGATAGCAGATTTGAACTCAGGATACTTGAAAACCTTAGTCTATATGTTAAAACTTTTAAAAAAGTGAAAATTAAGAATTTTTAAAAAATTCCGCATTTTACTACTCATACTACTTTTAAAAAATTTTATCAGTAGTAAAGACACTATCAAACTCTATCATACAAACTTTGAAGTAGCAAGATAGCTTGCCTACTTCAAAAGATAGAGTCCTTTGCACCCGATATCGGGAGGTCAGAGCGACGACCGTCGCTTACCTCGTCTTTCGATGAAGTGATCAGACTTACGTTGTCGGGGGTTTATATATGCTCGGAAGAAAACTTAAAATGGCTCTATCTCCGAAAGTATTCATCGTAGCGACATACGGTTTGTTGCAAACGATTTGTCTCATCATTCTTTACAATATGACACCTGAACCATTCTCATATGACCACGGGAAGTTGGTCCGACAGCACATGTCCATGTAACATGCCACAAGTGAAAAAATTCCTAAGTGTGAGAGCTCCAGTGTGGTGAAAATTTTGAAAAATTTAAAACTTCCGAATTTCAACCTGGGAACTTAACCAAAACATTTTTCATCAAATTTCACTGACCTCCCCCCCCCTCGTTTCAGGAGAAATTTGATGAAAAATGTTTTGGTGACGGTCCCAGGTCGAAATTCCACACTTTGGAAAATTTTCAAAATTTTACCCATACAAAGTCACTCTGACACTTAGGATTTTTTCAGGTGAGCGAGCTCCGACCTAAAATCTTGTAACCGCTCTAACTTTTGAACGAAGACAGATAGGAACAAGCCGATTCTTTCACTGAATTTGTCTCACTCATAGCTTTCAAACGAGCTATCGCACGACAAAATCCGTCCACTAGAACCAAAGTTAGAAGATTGCTGTCCAGGGGGGGGGGAGGTCAGTGAAATTTGATGAAAAATGTTTTGGTGACGGTCCCAGGTCGAAATTCCACACTTTGGAAAATTTTCAAAATTTTACCCATACAAAGTCACTCTGACACTTAGGATTTTTCAGGTGAGCGAGCTCCGACCTAAAATCTTGTAACCGCTCTAACTTTTGAACGGCTGGTCCGATTGACTCGCAACAAAAAATGTTGTCGAGCAGTTTTTTCTCCTCTTTCAAACGTGTAGCTGTAAGACAAAATCCGTCCACTAGAACCAAAGTTAGAAGATTGCTGTCGGGGGGGGGGGGGTCAGTGAAATTTGATGAAAAATGTTTTGGTGACGGTCCCAGGTCGAAATTCCACACTTTGGAAAATTTTCAAAATTTTATCCATACAAAGTCACTCTGACACTTAGGATTTTTTCAGGTGAGCGAGCTCCGACCTAAAATCTTGTAACCGCTCTAACTTGTGAACGGCTGGTCCGATTGACTCGCAACAAAAAATGTTGTCGAGCAGTTTTTTCTCCTCTTTCAAACGAGTAGCTGTAAGACAAAATCCGTCCACTAGAACCAAAGTTAGAAGATTGTTGTCGGTGGGGGGGGGGGTCAGTGAAATTTGATGAAAAATGTTTTGGTGACGGTCCCAGGTCGAAATTCCACACTTTGGAAAATTTTCAAAATTTTACCCATACAAAGTCACTCTGACACTTAGGATTTTTTCAGGTGAGCGAGCTCCGACCTAAAATCTTGTAACCGCTCTGACTTTTGAACGAAGACAGATAGGAACAAGCCGATTCTTTCACTGAATTTGTCTCACTCTTAGCTTTCAAACGAGCTATCGCACGACAAAATCCGTCCACAGGAAGCAAGCTGTCCAGGGGGGGGGGGGACGTCAGCCGAAAATTTTTTCTCTCCGATTTCGCTGGAAACATCCTTCCTAACCCAAAATTTCACGTAGATTCCGAATCTGGCCTCCGTTTTCTCATCCGATGCTTCGTTTGGGCGCTACACACCAAAACGTCCCAAATTCTAACTCTGTCGTTTTTCGAAAAATGTTGAAAATTTTTTCTAACCGATTGCCTTGAAACTCACCCTACCGATGCAGAATTTCACGCTTAATCCGAATCTGACCTCCGTTTTCTCATCCGACCACACCTTCCACTCGAAACAACCCATTTTACAACCCAACATTCAGCAGATTGCACCAAAAACATCACACACTATAGCCTCAAGACTAATCCTGGCGGTCGCCCACGTCAACCTAGACGGTCGCCCACGTCAACCAGGCGGTCGGACCAACTCACCCGAGTCTCACACTCTGTCGTTGCAGAGGGGGGGGACGTCAGCGAACATGTTGTGAACGTGGACCCACCTGGCCGGCACACCACGACAGACCACAACCTCTGTCGTTCCAGAGGGGGGGGACTCAGACACGAAGCACCACGGCGGCCGACCACGACACTCTGCCGTGCCAGAGGGGGGGGGACGCAGCGATGGCCGCCATCTTGCGCGGTCCAGAAGTGGAGTTTTGCTTACTACTAATATCGTAATTTTCTTTGAAATTCAAACTTGCCTAGATGCTATGAATTACATTATGGATCTTAATCATAGAAGTAGATGATAATACACTATAGAATGGTTTACTCCAATTTAGATTTCCATGATAGATGCTATCAAAGATCTAGATATTGACCATAGGGCAGATACAATAGCATTATTAGCTGTGTTAGTCGGGCAGAAATATCATGGACCCTCGGCCGCTTACGCGGCCTCGTCTCCATGATATTTCTGCCCTCCTAACACAGCTAATAATGCTATATTCTATGGCCTTAGGAAGGCAAGAAAAAGATAGAAATCTGAAGCCGCGAAGCGGCTGAAGATTTCTTTTTCTTGCCTGACTGAGACCATAGAATTCCTTATCTTCTAATGTCTCCTAGCATGCTATGTATCATAGAAATTATACCATGTTATGACTGGTTAAGAAGTCTATGGCTTGGACCATGGATCAACAGGCATTTTGAAATTTAAGTTCAGAGAAATATGATGCAATCACTAACAGATATTATTGAAATTTGCAATTTGGATTTTGTATGTTCATTATCTTTTTGATATCCCAGTAGTAAGGTCGATGTCTAGCCAGAACTGGAACTCGCTACTAAATTTCACAAATATTCCTGGTGGAGTTATTTCAGGGAAATCTGGTCAGGAGATAGAGGCATTAGCATAACAGAGTATGCAGAGAAAATCAGATTCTTTAATGGACGCGAATGAATATCTAAAAGAAGCCAGACATCCAGGCAGAACTCGATATGGCCGAAGAAATGATAAGAAATGAATCTACAGCGAAAAAGACAGCAACATCGGTAAATCGATTTAAAGAATTTTTAGTCGAACATGACTACCCAATGAACATTGAAAAAATGCCGTTAGAATATCTTGATATGTACCTGAGGCATTTTTATTCAACGTTAAAGAGACCAGATGGAGCATCTTTAGCTCCATCAACTCTTTAGGGCACTCGGAGTGCTCTCAACCGCTTAAAAAAAAACCTATCAAATCACCGACCATTAAATCTCAGCAACGATTCGGCTTTCAACAAGTCTAACATAATGTTAAAAGTAATGGTTGGGCGATTTCTTACGGACGGTGGGCAAACAAAACATTATCATCCACTTGAAGAAGCTGATTTGAAAAAGTTATCTGAATATTTTGATCGAAAAAATCCAGTCAGCTTGCAAGATGAAGTGATATTTAATTTTATTTACTATTTCGGACAACGAGGAAGGGAAAGTATTCGAAATTTGACAAAAGAAAATGTTATCTTCAATGATTCAGCGGACGTTCCATATGTTGAACTTCACATGCCTGTCTCTTCAAAGAATGTTAAAGCATCTCTCAGTAGAAAAACTTGCTCAAATGCAAAACAGTGCAAAATGTACGAATTGAAAGATAACTCTCAAAAATGCCCGGTGACTGCTCTTCGTATTTATTTTCAAAAACTATCGAAGACAAGTTGCCTTTTTCCAAGACCTCTTCAAAGTTATTCAGACGAGGTATGGTACAGCGACAAAGCTGTGCGAGGCAAAGACTACCTAGGTAATCTAATGAAATCACTGACACAGCGACTTAATTTGAGCAAAAACTATACTAACCACTGCATTCGATCAACGGTGGTATCTACTCGTAACATGATGGATGCTGGTCATGACGTCTCGGATATAGCGGCAGTTACAGGGCATAAATCCAATGAATCATTGCGCAAGTACGCTTCCTTTAAAAGAGACACTCAAATAAAGTCATTCAGTCAGACCTTAAGCAGCAGCCTTCACAAAAGAAAGTCAGAAAGTGATATTCAAGATGAGATCCCTGCAATCAAGCAAAATCTTCCTGCTGTAACTCCAATGACAACTGTGTCAATGGATAGGCCTACATGTGCGCCTACTTGTACGTCGATTAATATGGACGCACGAAATCAGTTATCAGCGATATTTGGAAGTGGTAATAGCATTTCAATTAACACTCTGAATATCAACTTCAATAAATAAGTGCAATTTGTGCTAAAACTGTCATTGTAAACCTTTACTGTGTTATAGGGGCCTATGATATTTTTTGAGATGTTTTGATTGCTTATCATAGAAATGTAGACCTACAATATATCTATTGAAATTTTTTCTTACCGGGTTTAGAGAATGTCTGTCTTATTTCCCATGTAAATATCCTATTAGATATATTTTCTTTTTTTGTAAGAATATCTTTACTTTAAGAAATATTTTTACCAAAGACATGAATATGCACGCAAAATAGCAGTAATTGTACTCCTAGATATCATTGCACTGCACATGTTAAGAAATCTAGGAATCAATGAGTAACGATATAGGCCTATTAAATGCATGTAAAAATAGCGATAATAATATTATATCTATAATGTTATAATAGTATATAATTTTATATGATCTATATTTAATAATCTATATAATTATAATACTATAATAATATCATCTCTATTTTTACATGAATTTACATCGTTACTCATCGATTCCTAGATTTTTTAACATATGCAGTGCAACGATATCCAGGAGTAGGCTACAATTATAAGATGAACAATTCATCTTAATAAGATGAAATAACATAAACGATGGACTTCTAAATAATTTGACTGTGATCGTATGATTTAATTCAACTTAGTCTACCTGTTTATTTTCAGCCTTTTATTTAGAAGTCCATGCAGAAAACAAATCATCTTTAATAATATCATAAATCAAAAGTTCATTTCAAGAGATGAGCCATCAGAGTTATGTACACTTATTCTTTTTGGAGCAATTTTCAATTCTTTGCAGAAATCTTTTAGATCATTCAAAGTGATGGGTCGACCGACAGATTGTTCAATAGTATTCGTTGTTACAGTATCCGTAATTGTTGTTATTGTGTTGCTGCATTCTATGTTTGAGTTATTCACTTGATTAGATAACACATTCGAAGCTAATCGCATTCTTTTGTCCGATACCTCATCGTATACATCAATACATTCACTACGATGGCCGGATATTTTCTTAGCTAGTTTCTTGTCTCCTGTTTTCTCAATAATTCTTGTAACTGCTGTTCGTCTTCCACTTTGGTTGGTGTAATTTCCGTCAAATCCAGCAGCCGCTTCCATGAGTGATCGAATAGTCAAAGACAATGTATTGTGACCCATGGGTATGGGATTATACCATTTGGTAGCTGTGTGGTGCGGATGTGGTTGCAGAAATAAGGCTTGTGTATTGCATATAGCTGGTCTGAGATTTATCATTTTCTTATAAAGTCTTATCACACAACGATTGGCATTTTCTGACGGCCAGATTCTCACAGATTTTGGTTCGATGTGATGATGCTTTAGGCCATGATTGTTGGTTTTTGATGTGTCTTCATAATACTTCAAGATTTCAATATTTGTTTTGTACTGAACAAGATTTAGATTGCCATTTTCTCTGTATGATAATTGTCGTAATTCAGCTCCTCCTCTTAATCCACAATGCTTTGAAAGCAAATAAAGCAAAGTGCTATTCAGCTTCTTCGGATTATCGTCCCCAAGATAAAATCTGTTCCATAGATCTTCCTCCTGTTCTTCTGTTATAGATACCGCTCTTTTCGGCTGTTCATCGTTTCCTTCCTTAGCGGTCTCCTTCATGGCGCCGTCTAGCGCGTTTCGAGCATCTTCAAAGTCGAAGTCCTTAAATATATTCCAGTTTTTCTTTTCTTTTTTGCGAAGCCAATAATTTATACCGTTAATAAGTTGTCTTAAAGACTCGCTCGGATACTTCAAACCATTTCTTTTTCGCACTTCAAACACAAAAAACTTCAATGCCGAATTAAGATTGGCTTTTGTTATATCTTTGAGAGACGAATGTCCATTCTCAGATAGAAACATCAAGGCTTCTGAATTACTTGCCAAAATGTGTTCGTTTCGTTCTCGGACCCACTGGTTGAAGGTTCCACATGCCCATTTAGCATTGCTTAATGTTTTTTGTAGAGTTTGTTTTTCTATTCTTAAATCAATATCAGAGATGGAGGATGGTAATTCATTTCGTGATGTCCTTGATCGTTCATTTTCTAAGTTGAGCGGTGTAAATATTGAGGATGATTGCTTCTGTTGGACTATGGTGTTCAGATTTAGAGTTGTTGAAGTTGTATTCGTTGAAAAATCGTAATTCGCCAAAAATTCGTCAAGTGTGTTAAAATCTTCATCATCAAACAATTCGTTAGATAGAGACATGTTTCAATATGAATGATATGATCTCAAATGGAATCATTGCAAACGAAGTTTGAATACCATAAACAAAATTTCTAGGGTGTTATTAGATTGTAAGAAATCCCTAGGTAATTCTTACAAATGCATAGAAATAAGACAGACATTCTCTAAATTGCTTAGAGGATAATTTGGCAAATCTATCATTGATATCTCGGTATCATTAACATAGATATGCCCTCGGGCTAAAGCCCTCGGGCATATCTTTGTTAATGATACCTTTCTATCTATGATAGTTTTACCAAATTATCCTCTAACCATTACTAAGAGGTCAAGAAAAATTTTCCTGACGGCTGGCGATTGGGAAAACATAGTATACTACGACTGGAGACTTAGAAGATGAATTGATTTTACGGTTTTCAAGGATTTCATCGGAATCTCAGCAAAATCCAACCCTCTCATCTATTGACTTCAGAGGCACAGCAGCATGCACCGAGAAGGGAAGCGCACAGGAGCTAATTCCACATTGTGATGGTGCAATAGAATTGTGCTGTAATAAATGATGGTTCGGCTGATCTGGAGAGGGTTGGATTTTAATGCCAGTAGGTGGTTCCGCTAACCTCACAATCAGCTTGCAGAAAAAGTGAAATTCAGATTTCCGGGTGAAATCTGCATTGTTTTGAAAGATGAGGCACATATTCGTGATCAGCACAACAAAATTGATCGGGTAGTGACCAAAAGAAATTGATTTACTGCGTCAATCAGCGAGACTCAGCAATTGGTTCCGCTGGATGGTTCCGCTAACTTCACAGAGGAACCACTTTTATCTTTAAACTTGAATTTCTCAAAAACGACTGTGAATTTGTGAAATCTGAGCTCAGATTCGTAATAAGGAGACTGAAATTGACAAACTAGCAGCTGTTTCGAATAGAAGTAAGCTACTCGTATAATAAAAAATGGTTCCGCTGGGTGGTTCCGCTAACTTCACACACGTGTGAACTTGGTGATCTTCATGGTATATCAGAGATGACTTCCGGACGTGTGGTTCACGCAGTATCAAGTGCACTTTGTGAAATATATCATCGACATATAAGCTGGCCTACGAATGGCGAGAATGATGCAAGTGATATCGGATATGATATTCCAGTAGATGGAGATGGATCCATTGTACGTCGTAAAGTTGCAAACAATTTCTTTAATAACGCATGAAAATTATTGAGTTAAATACATTGTAACTAAAGGTTAGTTCCAAATGACTTTAAATGCTTTCAAAAAATACTTTTAAAAAGGAGACCATCAAAATCTTCGGGAAAAAACGGAAAATTTCGATCCCTGGCTGTTTTGCTAATGCCCTTGGATCTGTGGTTTGCCAAAATTGGTATAATAGTTTGTGCTCGTTCGCAAAGACAGCCAAGTGGGGCGAGGGTTAATAAAAACAACATAGTATTCCAATACGATATTCATAAGATATTAAAAAAAATCCACTCAGAATCCACTCAGCTCGCTGATCTTGTCATTCTATTGGACAACGTCAGAATATACGTCACGATTTCCCGAATTCAAGTTTGTTGTTAATCACTAACTCCCTGTATGCTAAACAGCGAAGGAACAGCGACGTTGTGGTGGCCGATGAACGTTCGCTGTTACAGCAGTTCGCTGTAGGCTTAACAGTTACCGTTATTTAACAACGATTTATGTTACCGGCCCCAGCTTGATTCAATAGCTGTCGATGGTGGAAGCAATTTGTCAAGTGAAAACGAAGTGTCTAAAGAAAAATAAGCTGAAGTTTCTGGAAATCGGAAGAACATGGGGTTGCAACTAACTTATCATCGTTATCACTGAATATGAAATATTTACTATATCAAATCAAGCAAATGAATTAAAATGAACTTGACTATTGTCATCGCTTTTTATTGGATAGTCTTTTAATACTATATTCTTTTAGACAGTGAAAATACAAAATACTAACTAGTGACACTCATAAAGTAGCCACGGTTGGTTTGATTTATCAAAGAAAGGACAGGCACATTCCCATTTTGATGGCAAAAAATGCCGATGCATTTACAAAAGCAAAATCACTTCTTGGAACATCTAATGAATATATGACGATTAGAATGAAAGGTGCAGTGATAGGAAGTGATGAATTCAAATCCTCAAATGTTGATTCGAAGATCGAGACATGGATAAAAGACAATGAATATCTCAGTGATAATGCGTCTGAAGATCCACAAGCTGCTTTTTCAGAATGCACAAAAGGTCTCTGTCACAGGAGGACCTTTATGCAAGAAACACTTGATGACATCAATGATGACTTTCAGAGGTTGGAAGAAGTTATACGTCAGAAATTCATCCCTTTAGAAATGCAGGTATGGCGGTCTGGGAAATGCTGATCCTTATATAACTTCAAAACGCGAGTGTAAGGTGAAAATTACAGAATGTTTGACAAATGTAATTTATGACCAGGAAAACAATCTACTGGTAGATCGACTTGACAGAACGGAAATAAGAGGTGCATCGCACATGTGAAAAGAGAAGAAGAAACTTTTTTAATGAATAATATATGACTATTTCATGAATCTTGATGTCGATGAGGTGAAGAAGGCATTGACTTTTACGAAAGAGAAAGGCTCTACTTCATGAGTAACATCATTACCCATAGAAACATTGGGATATTCTCTAAACAAAAGGTAATTCCAAGATGCTAACAAATTGCGCTGCAACTGGTCGGTTATCTTTCGATGAATTGTGTTTGTGGTGAAAAAAATTATTTAAATCATACTCTAAGCTGCAAAATTGGTGGTTCTGTCAACCCTCGACACGACATTATTTTTGACACGGAGAGTCTTTTTTTGAGTGAGTCTGTAAAGATGTTCGCATTGAGCCCAAATTATTGCCAATTGAATCATATGACTTCATCAAAGTTGGCAATACTGACGACCAGGCGAGATTAGATAGTACTGCAAGAGGGCTCTTGGGGAGAATGGGACGTCATATATTTATGCAAGAATAGCAAATCATCCCTGCAACATTGTATAAAGAACACGAGAATGAAAAGATGCGACAAAAGGAAGAGAGAATTTTGGAAGTAGAGAAAGGGACATTCACGCCTCTCGTATATTCCACAAATGATTGATCAGGTCCTTTGGCTAATTTACTACACAAAAGAATTGCCTCTTTAATATTTGCAAGAGAAATAAAGAGAGGCATGACGGCATCATGGTTTGGTACTGCTATCTCTCAGAGATTTATATTTGATTCGCTTTATGAGATGCACAACTCGTAGACTGGAATGAAAACAGTAGCGAATCTTCAAATAGTTGCAGGATGATGGCTATACACGTATTAATCTGTTAAATTACTTTTTGAAGAAGCTTCAAATTTTGCTTTTCTCAACAGTTTAACTTGCTCGATTAAAGAGTTCAAGCACCCAAACATCTTATCTAATCAGGAATGATTTCATCATTTTTCGGGCATATTTGCAGCCTAACCTCATGACCAAGTGAATTCTTCGATTTAAACGGATATCTGAACTTTATTGTAAAGTATTAAAATGCGAAAATTATTGAATCAGGAACAATGTCACAATTGTTCAATTTTGCAAAGTTGCATCGCCGACGATTACTTAAATAGTGAATGATCAAATATGTCTTTATCTTTGGAATATCTGAATAATAATAAAGTATATAAGTTAACTTTTGCATATTAAAATTTCGCCAAAATTTGGATGAAATGCTTTTTTATCGTATCATACTCATTGATTTCGCATTGAAATCTCTATTCATTTGAATCGGCGTCTTCGAATTATTTTCACACCCAAATGTTCAACGTTTTAGATGACCGATGTGGACTTTTTAGCTGTTGTTCCTGAAACTTTTCTATAGACCACAAGCTTGCTCACTTCGTACTGTCAAACCATTGCTTGATTTGATACAGTAAATATTTCATATTCAGTGATAACGATGATAAGTTAGTTGCAACCCCATGTTCTTCCGATTTCCAGAAACTTCAGCTTATTTTTCTTTAGACACTTAATTTTCACTTGACAAATTGCTTTCCACCATCGACAGCTATTGAATCAAGCTGGGGCCGTCTAGTGTATAAATGAATTTCAGCTTTCAGTCCAGGTGTTATATATTATCTAGGAGTCCATGATAAGTTCCACGAAGCAGGTAAATATTTTCCTGCTTGGAAATTATTAACCTGGTGTAGACTTCTATGAAAAAAGTCATGCATTATTACAGATAATGCATAGATAGATTTCTTCGGTCACTATTTGTCAAAATAACCTCAAGCCTTCGGCTCTCGGTAATTATAGCAATAATGACCTCAAATCTATGCATAATCTATTACTTAACATGGATTTTTGAGGGCAACAGTGTAGGACATTTGAGGGCGCGTAAGCGTCTGAAAACTGGTAAATTCGTATAATATACTTTTAAAATATTTTTCACACGGATATTATCATTACGAGATAAATTGTTTCCTTCTTTTTTCCACATTGTACCATAGCTAAATTACGCACAATATCCACTTCTATCGGCCATAGATGCAAAAAATAGACACAAGCGTGTCCTCGAAATCTATGCATTTATGTCCTCTAAAAGTGGATACTATTCCCATATTATACGAATTTACCAGTTTCATGTCATCCGCTTACTTTGTCATCACAGCATCCTCAGTGCATTGATCTGTCATTTATGTAGTAGATATTATAGAATGTTCTAGAGGTCATTCATAAAATATAGACATAAGACCGAAGGCCTGAGGTCTGTATACACATGGTTATAGGTTTCAGCGAGAAAGCATGCTATATCTGCAAAGTAATACTGGTATAATACGAGTAGATATAGCACGTTTCATCGTTCATTCACAAAGTTATAATACAAAACTATACTTCCTATACTATACTATTCCTAAACTATAGTATTCCTATATATTATTCCTATATAGTATTCCTATAGTATTCCTAAACTATACTATACTGTAATTCTCATCTACTGCTAGTGAATGATGACTGCTAATGAATCAAGCGCTGGAATTGAAAAAGATATATATGAATTTGGATAAATTGTCAAAATAAACGACAAAGACCAATTTATTGAACTATATATATCAAAGCTTAAAATAATACATAGTCAAAACAGCAATAACAATATAATTGAAAAATTTAAAAGTGCGAACATTGATCTGGATGCTCCTCTGAGATTGAGACAAACTCTTTTTTGTCAATTACAAATGATGGATGAATTGAAAACTCTAAAGAACAAAGAAATGAAAGGGAGAAGAGAAACTCATACTGTTATTCCTGACATTATCACTCTCGGAATGTGTTATGTTCACAAAACTGGATCAGCAGATCTGGATAAAATCTTGACAGATAAGCATAGATGCGCAGCAATTGACATGACACTGAATGAAAATGACATGAATGGCAATATACTTAGAATAATCTCCGAACTAAAGGCAGATTTGATTACTGCAAAGCAAAGCATCAAAGAGCTCCAAAATGTGCGGGATCACCATCAGGAGGAGATAATATATCTCAAAGAAACAGTGAAAGAACTGCGAGAAAAATGTGAAACTCCCAAACCTAAGTTAGGGGAACAATTCAGCACGAAATGCAGAAAAATGAAGGAGAACACAAATAAATCATTGACGAACAAAGAATCCGACTTATCAAGTGAAGATAAAAGCAGCCCAAGAATAATCCGAAAGAAAAGAAATATTGCTTCGAATTATGAAAGTGATTGTGAAGGTGAATGGACAACAATCGAAAAAAGAAAGAAGAAGAAGGAACAATCTTATGACTATCATGACAGTGATGTGATTAACAAATCAAAAATGTCATACGCCACTGCAGTGCGAAATGGATCAAGAATGGTGGGTTTTGGATCTAATGGCAACTGTCCTATAAAAGGAATTGGAGACGAGAAAAAAGTTCAATTATATATTGGTAGAATCCATCTTCAACACTCGCAGGAAGATATAAGAAAACATCTTCAGTCGCTTGGTGTTGATAACATTTATGAACTTTGTGAACTCTTCCCCACGAAATACACCAACCATCAGCGACAGAGTAAATCTTTCAAGGTTAGTGTCTCTCAAGATAAAGTTGATGTCATAAAAAATACACAAAATTGGGGATACAATATTCAAATTCGACTATTTCGTCAGCCACGCATTCAAAATCAACAGCCCTTTCTTTCAAATGACCACCATAACTGGTGGTCACCAAATCAACAGTCCAATGAAAGAAGTAACAGATACTTTGAAGGAAATCACTACCACAGAAATGATGAGGAATATCAATACTACAGAGATGATAACAAATTTGAATTCCAATCACAAAATAACAAAAGAAGAAAGTACTATGATACCTCATATCAACCAGGGTTGGTCAAAACCCGCCCGTCGCATGAAAAACCCGTTTCACCCGCCCGGGCAGGTTTTTCGGGCGGGTTTTTCGGGTTATTCCCTCTGTCACCATATGGTGTAAAAATTGTGGTCCCGAGAGTCATCATTGTCGTTAAACTCACATAATGTTAAACTCGATTAAAGCATGAGTTTCTAAATTAGATATAAATATTTCATGCTATTTATGCATATATATCACCACGAGCCGGTCATCGCAGCTAGCCTCCACTGTAACGGCAAGACGTACCCCCTCGATTTCGAAGCGACCGGGTCAAGCTCTAAAACTGCATCATTTTGTGCTGAGTTGGCGAAACAGTCTATTGAAAAGGCAGAGAAGAGATATGGGTGCACCGTAATCGGCTTTGTCTCCGACAACGAGGCGAAGATGGTGAACCTCAGGTCTGAGTTAGCAAAGTGGCGTGACGTGATGGTTTATGGCTGCAGTGCCCACGCCCTGAATCTAGTCGAAAACACAGCAACTCCACGACAAATCATGGCGCCGATAGTCGCAGTTGCCAAATACTTCCGCGAACATCACAAGGCAGCCGCACTACTTAAGGAATACGGTGCATGGTGTCATTCCACAGCTCCCCAATGACACTCGGTGGACAAGCCAGACTGCGGCACTACAGACCTTCATTCGCAATTACGACTTCTATGGAAAAGTCGTTGACGAAGACAGAATCCCGATGCCTCCCAACATCAAAACTTTCATTAACAACCGAGGCCTTGTCTCAAAGGCCAAGTCGATGCTGACTCAGTTGGAATTCATCTCGGTGGTACTGAACAACTTTCAGGTAAATTATTTCTGTAAATTATTCGTTACATTATTTTTCTTGTTTATGTGATTAAAAAGAATTTGTTATAACCTAAAAATGTATTGGGCCACTTTAGAACATAGGAGTAAATTAACCCTATCCGGTCCGGGAATCTGGATCGCCTCACAGTCCAAGGGGGGGCGGATTCAGCCCGCGCTCTTTATTCGTCTCTAATTCCTGATAGACTACAGATATTGACTTGAAAGTTTACACACTAAAACTCCAAGAAATTATCTTTCATTTGGTATATAAAAAGGTACACATTTCGTTTTTTCCATCCTTTCTACAATCAATTTAAAAAATCAAAAAAATTAAAACAAATAAAAATTCGCAGTTCATGTTCGCTTCACAGACCGGGGGCGGATTCTGCCCGCGCTATTTAATCGTCTCTCATTTCAGATAGACTACGGATAGTAACTTGGAAATGGACACAATAAAACTTCAAGAAATTGTCTTTCGTTCGGTACATAAAAAAGTGTACATTTGATTTTTTAACCACTTTTTGACATCAATGTAAATAATCAAAAGAAAAAAATAAATGAGAATTTTTTTCAAATTTCATCATTTCACGTATAAGTACATTTTTCAGATGGCCACTCACAAGTCATTGGTAGCAATTATTATAAAAATTTTAGTATCAGGTTATACAGCATGAAGATTTAGGAAAAGTCAGTAAAGGAAACTTTCTAACGACATTTTATCTGACCGCGGCAGATGAAATTAGGAGGCGCGGGCAGAATCCGCCCCTCCGGGTCGGATAGGGTTAAATTATCTGACGTCTGCATGTACCGTACTGCTTTTAGCGTGCAACAATTAAAAAGCTTTAGCTTTTCATTCTTTTGTAAGCGTAGGAATAACACAGCCGAATAATACAAACGACTAACGGAAGATAATCGAAGATAATATACTGATGTAGCCTATATGGGAACATTTTACTTTTCTTAATGCGCATATTAATCACATTATCACATCAATTAAATGTATTAAGGTCTCTTGAATTACTCTGAATTACTTAACTTCTAGTGCATTTTGTTATGACCTAGTTGTGTATTTGTTGTTTTTTTAGGATGACACGAAGACTCTTTCTGACTGCGTCAGGGGATGGCTCGAACTTATAAATAACAACTTCATCAGCCCCGACGTTCGCGATGCTATTCAAGCCAGGTTCGAAAAGACCTACACAATATGGCACCTATTGGCCTACATGTTGGATCCCAGAAACAAAGATGATTGGCCGGAACTTCCGCACGAACTGGCGAACGAGGCCAGAGATGACATTATGACGATGGGCCTCATCCAGGCTATGGCTTCCTTTGAAACAGAGGACACCAGTCCGACGGGGTTTCCTCGGATGGTGTTTACTCAGCAAATGAAGTCCGTTGGACCTGCCAAGTACTGGCAGTACGTCGCTAAAGTGACAACAGCTGAAAAACCAAAATCATTCGCAACAATGATGACTAATGTTTTTCACTTGCCGCCATCCTCAGCCGGTATTGAGAGGATTTTCTCAACTGCAGGCTTGATCCAGTCGAAGTTGAGGAACCGTTTGACTGTTGAGAAAGTTGGTCGTTTGGTCAGTGTCTCGAAGATCTTGCACTTAAGTGACGACCATGAAAGTGCAGGATCACTCGAGGAGTGTTTTGAGTCTGACTCTGATGAACTATAATTTGCTCTAATAGTTATAGATTTTTGTAATAGAATTTTGTAATAGATTTTATTAATTTTATGTAAAAGTCGTTTTTGTTAAACGGTACTTATACACTGCATGGCTTAATTTTATCGAATAAGATGTAAAATAGCATATACCTATGTATTTCACAAAAATACATAGGCCTAACACTTTGAAAATAACCAAAAATTTTAGGATAATTTTCTAAAGTGAAAAACCCCAAAACCCCGTTTAACCCGAGAATGAAAAACCCGAAAAACCCACCCCGGGTTAAACCCGAAAAACCCGCGGGCGGGTTTTTCGGGTGACCAACCCTGATATCAACGTCAATGGGAAAGTAGGCGTTATTAACCTGATAACGTATAACTGCGGCAGCTTCAAGAAAAATGCGAAATTTATAGATGACAATTTGACGAATAATGTGGATATTATTTTTTTGTGTGAAACTCTTTTGCGACCACATGAGGAATTTCTAATCAGCGATTACTTTCCAAATTTCCGAGTATATAATAAATCAGGTATGTTAGAAATATCACCAGGCTACAAGGAAGACCATTTGGTGGATTGAATCTTTTGATAAGAGATTCAAAAGTCGATTGTATTCAAGAATTAGAATCGAAGTCTTTTCGAATTGTTTCTCTGAAAATCAAATGGAAAAGAATTTCTACCCACATGATTCTAATCGGCCCTTATTTACCATATTTTGACACAAGAACTGTAGAAAACAAAGAAAAATGCATCGCAGAATACAAGAAAACAATCGACGAAGTTGAAACTATCTATACTGATCATTTTAGAGAATCTTATGTATGTTTGATAGGAGATTTTAACGCATCATTAGTTTCCAAAAAGAAGACAAATTCACATAATTTGATGCTGCACGAATTCGTGGTGGAAAATGACTTATATGCAGCAAATATCGAAACCCCACAAGAAGTTGAGTGGACCTATTGTCATGAAAGTAATGGAAGCTTTTCTTTGATTGACTATATGTAAACGACAAACTGAAGGAGCTTATTTTTAAATGTCAAATGTTGCACGACCTACCTCACCCGACCACTGTTTATCATCTTCCGATATTTATATCTTTCAAAATTCCTCATCAATATGAAGAAAAAAACTAATGACTATAAACGCATGTGCAACAAAAAAGTCATAAGAACTTATTGTGATTGGTCTGATACAGATAAAAATGCGACATACAGAAATTCACTTTCGGCCAGGATTCAAAGTTCAAAAAAATGAGATATGTCATTCCGAACATTAATTTCGTTGCCAATGCTAAAGAGACTCTTGATAGACAAGTATCAATACTTACGAATGCCATAAAGACTGCTGCCCTTGATTCCGGATGTGTTCAGCAAATTCAAAAGAAATCAAAATGGAAAAGAAAACCGTGGTGGAATCATGAGTTGAACGTCCTAAAAAAACGAAAAATGTTATGGTGGAATATATGGAAAGGAAAAGATAAACCAAAGAATGGGTATATTCATGATATTTACAAGAAAGTGAAGAGAGAATTTCGTCATTATACAGGAAAAGTAACCAATAGTAATGTTAAAATGAAATACAAATATATATACAATTTACAAATTAGTGGAAATTCAAGACAATTTTGGAAACATATCAAAAGCAAAAAGAATACAGGTGACAAGGAATCAACATTAACAATGTCGTCACTTGTGATTCATTTTCAAAAATTATTTGAGAAGAACTCAGGCAATCTGAATACTTTTCAATCAAATATTGAAGCAATAACAAAAAATATTTTTAGAAAGGTCCAAAAATAATAATTTCAGACATAAAATCATTACTAGTTATGACGTAAATGACGCAATCAATAAGCTGAATTCGAAAGTTTAGCTGATATCTTCAATCAAATTCCATCCTTAATTTTGACTCCTTCCAGTTTTGATTCAGGAATCATGTATGTTTCACCTAAATCAGGAAAGGACCCCAACAAAGCTACCAATACACGGGGAATAACAGTCAGTACTACATTCTCGAAAATATTAGAAGTTTTAATTTTGAAAGAAATTAGTAAAGAAATTCAAATATCCCCATTACAATATGGATTTCAGAAGTCAATCGGAACAGATATGCTATCAGTAACTATCAGCGATTGTATCTTAGAGCATTACCATTCAAAATCACCACTCTACATTGCTTCGCTAGATTCAGAGAAATGCTTTGACTCTGTATGGCATGCTGGAATGTTTTATAAGCCATGGATGGGACTAAATGGATTTAATTGCACAGTAAATGACAGAAGAGTTTGACTGTGGATTTTCTTAAACGGTGGTATAACTCTCTCAACATCAAGATATCCTGGAAAGGTAAAATCTCAAACCTAATTCCTGTTCAAAGAGGAGTACGGCAGGGAAGTATACTATCGCCATGGCTCTATTCTATGTTTTCAGATGACATCTCAAGAATCATTTCATCTTCTAGTAATTCCCTGAAATTCTATGATGTCTCATTCAGTCCATTCTCTTATGCGAACGATATCACTATTATGAGTGGCAACAATTAAATCTCGCTAAACAATATGCTGATAAATGGATTTTCAAATTCAACGGTTATAAATCAAAAGTTTTGTCATGTAACAGTCCTAGAAAGCAAACTGAGTTCTGCATTGGTGAAGAAAAATTAGAAAATGTTGATGAACTGAAAATTTTAGGTATTATTCATAACAAAAATGGAAATTGTGTAAATCACAAAATTAACATTTCAACAAAAACGAGACGGTCATTCAATGGATTGGGCAAGCATGGAATGTATAAGGGAGGTCTCCATCCTTTACCACAAAGCATTATATACAAAGCGGCAATACAACCAATATTAATTCTTGGTTTACACACGCTATTCAGATCGAAAATGTGCATGGACGAAATTAGAAAACTAAATGGTCTATTATGTAATCGTATGATTGGTCAAAACAAATACGCCCATCATCACGTGACGCGACGGGCATTGCAAGTTCGGGATCCAATGGCCATCATTTCATTCGCAGAAAGAAAACTCTTCCGCCGAATCATGCAATCCTTGACGCCTATAGGAAACATATACCGAAGCATGACATGGAATATGTATAAATATAGAGCTTACATAGACGGTGGTTTAATAAATAGAATTTTTGGCATATTTTTATTGACCCCATTTTATTGGCATATTCATCGGACAAAATTGGTAAACCATTGACTTTTACTCCCTTATTTCATTGCGCTGGCTTCATTGACTCTCTCCATTATTTACTTCAGAACGATTATCTTAACTTTGAATTACTTGACTTGTTGTTGAGAATCGAATAGTAGGACTTCATGTTATTTCTCTATTGTAGCCTGCATGTGTGTTATGTTTTTTCTTCATGTGAAGGCAAATAAAACTACTACTACTACTACTTCAATCCAGGCGGGGTTTAAGGCAGGGAGACCTGCACAGCTCTCAGATGAAAGCATGATAACCTGCCTTTACAGATTTAGTATTTCTCAGTCTCATTATGTACAATACATATGATTTTTTCAATACAAAGCGTCATACGAAAGTTAACATCAAATTTACTTTTGTAATTTTCAACATGCCCGTATTTGTTATCACAATGATAAAAGTAGGCATCTTTGGTGGCTGAGGGATATGGCTGTGAGACATTTATATGCAGATTGAGGGATGTCAGGCAGGTAGAATTGTCGACTAACGTCATGGTTCGAAGAGCGCGTGCATATGAGAGTGAGGGCGTAACTACGAGTAATTAAGTTGATAAAAGGGAATTCTAAATGGCGAAGCCCAAGGCCTCTATGTGCGTAGTAGATGTAGCTTTTCAAAGTGCGCAGTAGGAGGGTTAAGTATGGGGATAATCGATAAAGCTTTTCTGATGGAGTTGATTGAAGTATCATAAAACTGTTCAAAAAGCAAATTTAGCTTGGATTTGGTACAGAAGCATTGCATCCACTTTTGTAATACCCCGTCTTTAATAAACCTTTCCCATCAAAATGATCTTTCCTCACTAGACTGTCCGAGGTAGATTCGTAAATTCGAAGAAATACGGTGACCTGATTAATAAGTGTAAAGAATGCAAATTGCAGCAATGCTGTCCATCGTGCTTATCTCTTCCCTTTAACCTTGATACTCCTTGGTAGGCTACTCTAACTTCCGCGGCAAAAATCTACGCTACATATTTTTTTGTCTACCCGTCCATCGGTAGAATATTAATCTATCAATAAAACTGTCCATTTACCTGACGTCAGTCAGTTCGTGTGATGATTTGAGCAATTGATAAAGGCATTTATTTACAGCATGTTTCACTCCCATTATAGGACTATATTTTCCAAAACAGCAATTTATCTCAAACCATATTTATTTTAGTGCGGTTCGCGTGGGCATAGGAAGAAAGACGTCAACAGACTTAAAGAATTCAAGTACAAAAATTCCTTGTCATCCGGAGAAGCTGCGTTTTGCCATACAAGGGCTCACCAGTACGCCTCGGAATGGTCCAGACTAACTTAAAATAACTGACTGAGCAAGCTGAAGAAATGCACAACCGACTGTTCTGCGTTTGTTCATCTTGGCTTTGCCGTGCGGCTGATAATCTTAAATATTGCAGAGTGCCAGTTCGCTTGGGCGCAGAATGGCACTACACTACGATCAGTCTCCCTAGCCTATCAATTTCATATTCACCAATTCAATAGATATCTATCATATTTCCATAATTAGTACATAACTAACATGGGCAAAAGTACTAATCTTTCCATGTAAGGTTAAGTACATAAGATAAACTACACAACGACGTTTGCAATAAACAAAACGCAGAAGAGATCTCGCTTAAATTCCAAAAATCTGAAATATCTTAAGCTATCTTAAGTATCTTGCTTTGTCCATCTATTTTAACAGTTATTTTCGCATTCAATTTCACTGCATTGAAATCATTGCTTACACCATAAATAACTTGATTTCTCCATCAATTGCTCATCACTTGTTTCTTTACATTTCCGGATAATAGATATCCTCCGTGACTTATTCAAGGCAATGGCCTATCCATGGCCAGTGCAATATTATGCATATATATCACTATCTATAGCCTTCTGTCCTATATTAACGATCCCTTCAAACCACAGATAGTCCTGGGAAGGTAAAATAGCTATGAATCGAGTACTTTCTATAGAAGTTCTAGTACTTTCTTTTTACTGTAACAAATAACAATGACAATAATATAATAATATTAACAACAAAAAGTAATGTAAAGTCACTTATCTACTGTTGTTTGAAGTAGACGGATTACTCAGTTCACTGGAAGAATTGACAGGGCAATTAATAGGGCAATAACAGGGCAATTCGTGCATTGATCAAACCGTATCGGAGGGATCTCATCAATTCGACGTTTTGCTTCTTGTTGAACTTGCAGTTGAATGTTTGACTGCTGACAGTAGATGGCATTTGACATTTCTCGTTCATACAGGCTCGCATCAATGTATGCTGAGTCTGCATTCCCACTGATCCGACCTGTCTTTTTCTGAATAACCTCATTTGGTAATCCACCAACCATTAGACGATTATGAGCAGTCCTTCTTAAACTTGTATTAGACACAAATCCATCTAAATTCAAACAGCTCGTTAAGCGACCCGTGACCTTCTGGATCGCATGAATACCGAAAGGACTTCGTTTATACCAAACATTGACTTTAGGATCTTTTATTGGGGTCAAGTAAAAAGCCTCGCAACCTTCCAAATTGTTTGATTCGGGTCTGTGGGATACATATTTTTTATACAGGTTGACAGGACATCTAGATAGATCATCGTTTGTGTAAAGTTTTGTCATCTTTGGTTCATATCTGGCAGTTTTTATCCCAAACCTTCTGTTTTTCGATACCCTCTCAACATATAATAGGTATTCTTTTCCATCATTATCATTTTTCAAGGAAATTTGGGAATTTTCCCCATAACTCAAATCCCTGTGCTCCTGTGCGGCACGTAATGAGAAGTGGAGGCCCAAAAAATAAACAAGACTTTGTAATAATTGTTCAGGTGTCGAGCTTCCAAACGATCCATTTTCCCATAAGGAGTTTTCATTCTCTTTTGATATTACAATAGCCTTCTTCCTTGGACGAACTAGGCCATGCTCCGCTGCAATTTTCATCTGACTATCTAAAGTCCTCCGGGATTCAATGAATTCTTTATCGCTGAAGATTGAAATGTTCCAGCCCAACACATTATTAAAATGATACTGTATTCCTGAACATATATCTTTCTGGGTTTGGGGAGGGTAAATTTCTTTATTACCTTTTCTCATGTCACAAAAAAAGAATTTCAAGCAGTAACTTAAGTCAGATTTAGTAAATTCATCGACATCTTTCAAAACTTTGTCTATCCCATCATCAATTCTTATTCTCCAATCACTAAACCAATCACAAAATACCTTCATTGCCCATCTACTTTTCGTCAATGTGTGTCATTTAGTCTCTTCTCATTAGTTGTTCTTGCAAATCTTGAGCTGGTTGCTTCCATGGTATGGCTGTCCGTGATGACTGATTAACATAATACATCATAAGAAGAATCTAAACTTAATTCAAACTTTCATAGTGGCAGGATTTCTGGACAATTTTCATAGATAGCTGCATAACACCATGTTTAAATTCTATGGCAGGTCATAGACTTCTTAATAATAGTATCTGGACAGGAAGAAGTCCATGGGCAGGCTTACATGACTTACATGTACATAACAAACTGTCATATCTATTTTCATCCGTGATTTTCTATGATTGATCTAGTATAATTATGTCTAGCATAATTTTAATTCATCTATCCATGCTAGTGTCCATGCTATAGGCTAATAATAATGTTGATCATAGATAGTGATGTATATGATAAGAAATGACTGAATTTAGGATTTCCATGCTATACAGAAAGTACTCGGATGCTTCGCATCCTCGTACTTTCTATGCATGGAATTCCTAAATTCAGTCATTTCTTATACACGTATATCACGGATCCGATATTAACATTATAGATAACATAATTAGAGATTCATTCCATGAAAGGTATCATTGTCAGATCTGGGATATATAAAATTGCGCAGACTTCCAGCAGTCAATTAAGCTAAAAAATTTTTGCTAAAAATTGACACTGAAATCTTTTCTGCTACACTGAATATGATGTTTGGATGTTTTTCAGATGGATGACAATCTTTGAGTACAGCTTTGTCGTTCAACTATTCTGCATGCAATGATAGCTCCGTATGAAGATCAAAATGAATTTTAAAGTTTGAATGAAAGCTTACTTCATAGATACACTGGTCAACAACTGCATTATTCGGTTAAAGTTAGTCATGCGTGTAGCCTAATGCTAATGGTTTTAATTGTTCATTCATGCCCCAACTTAGTTCCCATAGGCTGTGCCGCGATCTAGGATCAATTATTATTCTAGTTAACTTCAAATACACAATCTTACACGGCAACAGAGCAGTCCTAATAAACTAACGATCAAAAGTCCAGAGCTCGAAAAATTCCACTGAAATTTTTTAATTCCAATTCCAATTCCGGAGCAGAAATTTCAATTCCAAATCTAATTCCAATTCCAGTCGAAACAGTTCAATTCAATTCCAATTCCATAATAAGATTCAATTCCGATAATTGCATGTCGCGTATAGTGTCTTATGTTAATGTATCTAACGTTTGTTCGTTTCAATCTAACCCATGTGCCCTTATCCTATCCTCGTTGTTCCCAAGGTTGGGTCTTGGGTTCACTCTTGGGCTTTGGGTAGTCTTGGGGGGTACCCAAGAATCTTGGGGTGCGGCCCCAAGAGCTTGGGTACCACCCCAAGAGTGAGAACCCAAGAGTAAAGAAATTGGCCATGAATGATTATTTGCGGTTTTCTTGGAAAAATTCTGCCTATGTATATGACCACATCATGTCATAGCAAGTCATCTACATGCAAGCTTACATGCATGTACATGTAAATATGTAACCTACTTCAACCACACGATTGGTCTTTCTATGATAAAACTGTGCTATCATCAACTTTGATATAGACCTACCGTAAATGTCTATCTGATAGTTTGCTTAATTATCCTTTTAAACTATGCTTAACCTATGGCTTCCTTGTGAATTTAATCCATTAAACAAGATGTAATGCATATTGTGTTAAACAGAATTTTGTACATATCATTTTGTTTGAAATAAAACAAATAGGCTAATACATGAAAAAATGTAATGCATTAAACCAATGCCTGTATAACGCTTATGCTGTTAAGTGGTAGCCTATAACAATTCGTGGATAACTTGCTTTATATAGCCTCTTGCCTTGAAAGTTAGAAACTTCGGCGTATATTGTTCATTCCACTATTAGGCTACATGTATTAGAAATAGAAAGATATTGGTATCATTTAATGCAGTGACATTTTTTGATAATTGCTTCTAACGATTAATAAAAATATCGTTGCATCTACATTTGTGCTCTTTTCATCTTATTCGAGGCCTATTATGTGTGTTTCGTTTCTCGATCAGACATGTTGTACGGAATGCAGCTTAGTCATGCATGTTGTTCTAATTATGTGATTATTAGGCTGTACACGTAAACAGGGTTGATGATATTAAGCCTAGAGATAACCTATGCCGATCATTAAAACTTTTAGCTGAATATTAATATGGCCTCAATTCCGCAATAACAAATTCATGTAATAAATAGTAATTAATATGAACATTAGATATATATTAATTGGATAGCAATATGTACAATATGGCATGATTCAAAATATATTCATGCAATTTTAGATCATTTTAGAACATGTTTTGGAAATTGCTGTTCCACTTCACTAGGGAAATAGCCACTCTTGGGTCCAATCTTGGGGGGTGTCCAAGATTAGACCCAAGATTAATCTTGGGCTTGGGGATACCCAAGCCCAAGTTTGGACCCAACCTTGTTGTTCCTGTGTGCCGTTCCCTGCGTCGCTCCTATGTGAGTTTTCATGTTCATAGTTCATATTTTTTGTGTACATGTATATATGTAACCGGTCAGCCGACGCCATTTTCGTTTCATAAACGAGATATTCAATATCTCGCGAAAAAACGAAAAGAAATTAACAGTCAGCAAATAATCAAACACTGAGTGAGAGAGAGAGATGAGATGCGAGCGAATAAATCTATTAATAAACTGACAGAAGAAAGAAATTCAGTGTGCGAATAACGTGATTGTTGATGAAAGAAAAAACGACGATAAAAATGATATCATGAAAACTGATTAATGGTCCATGTTAAAAAAGGAGATTAAAAATTCCGTGATGAGAGCGAAATGTGGTCGGGTCGAAAGCTAACGAGCAGAGATTAAAGGAAACTCTTTCAGTAGTAAGAAAACGGCGAACTTACGACCGGCGCGCCCCCCCCTCTGGAACGGCAGAGTGTCGTGGTCGGCCGCCGTGGTGCTTCGAGTCTGACTCCCCCCCTCTGGAACGACAGAGGTTGTGGTCTGTCGTGGTGTGCCGGCCAGGTTGGTCCACGTTCACAAAATGTTCGCTGACTCCCCCCCCCTCTGGAACGACAGAGTGTCGTGGTGGACTTGGGCGACCGCCAGGATTTGTCTTGAGGCTATAGTGTGTGATGTTTTTCGTGCAATCTGCTGAATGTTGGGTTGTAAAATGGGCTGTTTCGAGTGTAAGGAGTGCTCGGATGTGAAAACGGAGGCCAGATTCGGATTCAGCGTGAAATTCTGCATCGGTATGGTGAATTTGAACGCAATCGGAGAGAAAAATTTTCGCTGACGTCCCCCCCCTCTGGAGAGCTCGCTTCGATTTTGGCTTCCAGTGGACGGATTTTGTCGTGCCATAGCTCGTTTGAAAGCTAAGAGTGAGACAAATTCAGTGAAACAAACGGCTTGTTCATATCTGTCTTCGTTCAGATGTGAGACGCCATTTAAGATTTTGGGACATTGGCGAAAAACGACAGAGTTAGAATTTGGGACGTTTTGGGCTGTAGCTTCAAAACGAAGCATCGGATTGGAAAACGGATTTCAGATTTGGAATCAGCGTGAAATTCTCTATCTGTATGGTGAGTTTCAAGTCAATCGGCGAGAAAAAATTTTCAACATTTTTCGAAAAAACGAGTTAGAATTTTTGCGATGGCTGCCTACTGTAGAGCCAAAACGAAGCATCGAATGGGAAAACGGAGGCCAGATTTGGATTCAGCGTCAAATTCTACATTGAAATGGTATATTTTCAGCTCAATCGGACCTCCAGAATCGATGATAGAAGCGTTTTAAGTTTTTGGATGATGGGTATCATGGGACTCATCAGCTGATCGCCACAAACTATATAAGCTGGGAACCGACAGAGACTTGACATTCATACGAGAGATTGTCAACGGTAAGTCGTCTCTCTGAGCTCCGATGATAGCTTCGGACATTCCAAATTCCGAGTTTCTGTAAGAAACCGACTTAGAAAATTTCATTGCTGAAGTCAGCTAAGGCGTCAGACTTAGAGGTTAGTCAGGAGATGGCCTTCGTCTCCAGGCCATAAAAGACTCCAAAACTTTAAAGGCTTGTAACTTTGCTTCTTCAAGTCCGTTTGACTTGATTCAAAAAAGGTTCGGTCGCTATTGACCTGTCCTAAGTGATAGATTACTTATAAAATTTCATAAGTAGTGCTAAAAAATTGAAAAATTTAAATTCACTAGTTTTGGAGGTTTTCTGGGGTTTTCGACCCTGCTGAATTCAACTAAGGCATTTATAAAGTTGTGGGAGGCGAGCTTCGGCTGGGAATTTGCAACCTTTGTAAACAATCCACTGGTTTTCATGTCAAAATCGGGGTCCGGATACCAACACAGTGATATGACGCACGCCCTGTCCGCGGGAGGTTGGATTTGTGGGCCGAGGCCTTGGAGTTGGGATAAGATCCCCTCTGAGTAATGCCTGTAACGGATTCAAAGGTTCGACACTTTCCACCAATCTCACAATTTAGCTGTATGATTATAAGAATGACTGCCAATGTCGCCTGTTAGTAATTCTATTTCATCCTTCCTTTACAGATACATAAGTTACAAAATGGGAGGCAACTCAAAATTTTTATTTAAAAAGTGCTCTTGCGGAGAAATAAAGAGAGGTGGCGAATTCAAACGCCACATTAACAAATATAAGAATACTCCTCACTTTCACGAGGAAAGAGCCGTTATTTCCGGCTGTACACATTGCCTGAAATTTTTAAAAGGCAAGGAGCATGAGGCATTTTACATCGCCCACGCCGAATGTCCGCTCAAAAAGGCTAACAATTATATAACATCAGACATCGGCAAAGTGATCGCGCCCTTCTTCAACGAAGAAACAGTCGATCTAGACGCAGCACTACAAGAGGCTATTGCAACAATTTTGGAACCTGTTGCTTCGGTCACTACCTCATCGACAGCAGAAGAGAAGGCCCCACTAAGCGATTTGGACTGCTCAGATGACTCCGATTCTGAGGAGGTCGTCATCACTAAAAACGCGGAAGAGATAGGAAAACCGACAAATCAGTCTTCCCCGAAAAAGAAAGTGATCGCACCTTCCCCAGTAAAGAAGGGGATTAAGCAGCAGATGAACAGCTGGAATAAGGATGAGCAGATCGCAAAAGTGAGCCAGGAATATGCACTCACGAAATTAAAAGATGAGCTCACTCGTTACAAAAACGAATGTTCGGCCCTTAGGGATGACAATTTCCACCTGAAGGGTCAGGTAGCCGAGATTCGGGCCATCAAGACCCAAGTAATTAACTTAGAATCTTTCCGCGAAAGGGCGCTTGCCAGCGAAAAACGAGTTGAAGAGCAGGCGACGTACATAAAATCACTAAAAGCTCTTTAGACTGGCGAATACTATCATTAAGTTGAATCTGCTATCAGTCAACTTGAAAGTTACATCACATTAGAGGGGTATATAAACCACTACCTCTCATTTCATTTCATTTCAATCATGGAGACACCAAACGCTGCAGTCAACTCTCCTGGCGGACCGCAGTTAAGACCGCGAAATTTATTTGATGAATTTGCTAGAATAGAGGAGCAAGACAGAGTCCACAACAATCTTGCTCAGATTTGCAATGCGATGACAGCAAGTGTTGCCAATCCAATGGAATGGCGCTACATTCCACCCTCCACTCACATACCAACTAGCATTGAAGTCGACACTGCTGAGGTTGAACGGTTTCGACTCTCTCTCAGCAGAATCGGTATGGAGTAAGATTGCTGATGACGACTCCCGAGAACGAACCATCGGCTCTCTTGAGGGCCACCATGGGGCAAGACATGATAGAACTTCCACGCGGTTTGCCCTGGGCAGTCTTCGGACTGGCAAATACTATCATTAAGTTGAATCTGCTATCAGTCAACTTGAACGTTGCAAATGAAGTTCGGTGTAATACTTCCTTTCAACGGGCGTTCCTGCAAAGGGTGGCGGTGAAACCCGTAGCTATGTATACCGCAAGGGACATTCGGCAATGGTCAATCTTGTTAAACCTCTCTGCGTCATGTTTGCAAGTGATTGCCTCTGTCTGAACGTAGTATGCATTCGCGCCAGGGCGACATTTAGCCAACTGTCGAAAGTTGCCTAAAACTTTCCATTGCATACGTTATGAGAACCATGAGTTCTACCTGTCTCTATCAATGAGACGAATTGATGAATGGAATGAAATGGGAGGACACTCACGCGCCACACGCAACATAACACACTTCTCTCTTCCGTAGTCTAACAAGCTCTTTACACATGGATCGCAGTCGATTGCTATCCCTGTATCAGAAGTGTAAGCTATCTTAATTTTATCTAACACTATTTCATCTACCATCATCGCCCATATGAAATGTTATAAGATTTACAAGTTAGACTAAGCGTGCTACTATTTCCAAATGAAAAAGTATACATGGTTAAATCATCCACTGAAGCCCCGTTCAAGTAAGTCAGTATGAAAGCAAAGATAATACGAAATAAAAATTAATTATGGCATGTATTTCAAAAGGTCTTCATCGTCAATATCGTCCCAGAGTCTGGCTTCACATAGATCACAAAAACAGTTCACTTGTTTCAATCGTTCTTCTACTGCGAGCCTCACTTTGTCAATATACTCCCACTCCGCCATAGTTCGTGGCTGGGAGTTAGGGGTGTACCACTCCCATAACTGGTGGAGGAATTTCGTGCTGGTGATCTCCATCACATCATCAGTATCGTACTCGAGATACTTCCACCTCACGCCTGTTAAGTCGGGACACTCCTTCTCACATACACTCTCCTCTTCCTCGTCCGCTGGTAATGATAACTTTCTGATATTGTCTAGTGGGTACACCTTCTCTACCTTCCCCTTCGTTGGAGCGTTTGGTGCAACGAGCGCCTTTGGTGATGAGCATGGAGAAGAGAATTTTGTGTTTGGTGTTGTCGGAGGGCTTGTCATGTTGACTGTGAATAGTGACTTTGAAATGTTTTCTAATTCTTAATTATCAACAAGCAACCAATCAGAATGAACAGCCAATGAATGATGAATATGAAAGTATATATGCAAAGTGACATTCGTGTCATTTCACTCTGTCTTTGAGACGTATAAGTGAACTACTCTCTCGTGAATTCCAAATTTGAGTGAAGTCTCTATCTTGTTGAAGTATCAACCTTAAACATAATTTCGTTGAAATGGTAAGTTGAAAATTTCTTCACTCATCTCCCTCAAACGTGTGGCTAATAGCATCTTCCTCAATTTCAGGCATCAACTTCATCACCAACGCCCTCCCTTCTCGAGGAAAGTTTAGAGTTGTTGAGTCAAGGTAGGTTGTAACAATGCACTGAGACTTTAACAGAGATGATAGAATGATTTCTCTTTCAGCTTTCAGGTGATACCAGTCCCATCTCGAGCGAGTCGGATAACAACAGCGACTCCATGTCAACATTGTCGCGGGAATGCAACGATCGGGAATGTGCTGACTGTGGACACATCTTCACGAGGAAGCGTGATCTCATCCGACACATCAAGCGAGGTGTTTGTAGACCTAAGTCAGCATCAATCTCCGAAGGTGGGGATGATTCTGTTAACGATGTCTCCTTTTCTTGCGATTTATGCATTCAGTCTTTTGAGTCACATTTTGAACGATCTTCACATAGACTTCGACATACACACAGTGACGATAGTTATACTAACAGCACCTCCTCTATCCGACTCTCTGAAGTGTCGATAAATAACTTAGTGAGGAACTACCAGATGGAATCCTCAGAAACCATTACTGACTTTGAAGAATGGTTTCATCAAAATTCATCTTTGATTGGTGCGCTCTTCAACAATTTAGTAAATTTTAGAATGAAGGCGCTCATCTATCTCAAAATAAAATATGTAAAAATCGACCACCATACTGGTCAAATAGTAGAGAGGTTGGAGTTTCACATACACTCCTCTCCTGCAACCGAAGTTGTAGACTGTGAGTCTTCGATAAATTTTCATATCCTAGGGTTAAAATTAAATATAGATAAATTTAACGAGCGTGATAGTGGTCTCGTTTTCGATGGTATTGAGACCGCCATGATTAAAATCACTTTATTAGAGAACTACTCTGGGCGACGCTCCTTTAAACTTCCGAAAAGTTTAAAAAATAAAAAAGCAGTCATTTCTGTAGATTGCGAATCGCAATGTTTTAAGTATGCCGTCCTCTCCATTCTCCACTATAATGATGTACAATATAGCCGATACCGTAAGAGTAAGTATCAACAGTGGGAGAATGAATTAAAGTTTGATGACTGCAATAGTGAAGATATGAAAATTAAAGATATAGAAAAATTTGAAAAATTGAACAACATCAAAATAGTTCTCCATGTTTGGGAAAAGGGATTGAAGGGTGTCCGCTACAACTCGCGTTCGAGTTGTTATGAGCACGTTGTCAACCTTTTATTAGTAAGACAGGATGATAGTGAGGAATGGCACTACTGCGGTATTCCCAAAATTTCTCGCTTATACCACCACTTAAGAAATTCTACCTCATCAGAGATTTATTACTGTGACAGATGCATTCGGAACTTTAGGAGTAAAAATAGATTTGAAACTCATTACGAATGGTGTAAGCGAGGTAAACTACAAATGGAGCGCATGCCCAAAGATAAGGAGTTTTCATATAGAGAGAATGGTGATGAACTAAGTCCTCTTCGTGTCATCTATGCTGACATCGAATGCTATATCGATAATATCATCCACAAGCCAGCAGCCATATCCTGCTATGAAGTATGGCATGACCATTTCCAAAATAGAAAAAATTAAATGCACGTCTGGCAAGGTGAGGATTGTATTTACCAATTCCTACAATTCCTCGAACAGGCTGTAAAATTTCAACAAAAGTATGATGGTGAACTCTATCGCAGATCATTGCATATGACAGCAGATGATCAAGCAAAATTTGATAGTTGCAACGTTTGCCCAAAATGTAGTAAAACATTTGATGATGATAAGATTAAGAAAGTGCGCGACCATGATCACATCACTGGTAAATTTAGAAACGCACTATGTTCAAAATGCAATTTTTCACTTAGGATGAAACGGCGTACATTACCCGTCATTTTCCATAATTTCAAGGGCTACGACAGCCATATGATAATAAAAGGAGGTTTAGGTCAAATGAAAGTGTGGAAGTTTGATGTAATAGGACAAACGAGAGAGAAGTTTATGGCCATGACAGCAAAAGTGCCTGTCGATAAAACTAAAGAGAATAAGACGGTCTATTTTGATATAAAATTTTTAGATTCCTACCAATTTATGACTGCATCACTGGCCTCTCTCGTACAAAATCTAAAGTCTCTTCCACTAACACAAAATCTTAAGAAACAATATCCAAATCTAACCGATGAAGTCATCACACGGAAAGGAGTCTTTCCATATGCATATTTTGATGCGATTAGTAAACTCGGCGAGACTTCTCTTCCATCCATAGATAAATTTAAAAATGATTTGACCGGCGCAGAATGTAAGACCGAAGATTATGATCATGCACAAGATGCATGGATAAAATTTGACTGCCATACATTTGGTGAATATATGATTGCCTATCTTAAGTTAGATGTATTTTTGCTGGCTGATGTATTTCAGGAGTTTCGACGAGTGGCATTAGAAGAAGATAAGTTAGATCCCGTCCACTTTGTCAGTCTGCCAGCCATGTCCTTTAAGTCTGCTTTTAAAATGACTGGTGAGACCATTCATCTCTTACAAGATCCAGAGATGTATAATTTATTTGAGCGAGGAATTCGCGGTGGTCTCACATTTGTAAATAAACATAGGTTAAAATCAAAATTAGTAGGCGATGATCAGACTCATCTTAAGTATTATGACCAAAATAATTTATATGGTAGTTCACTATCCAAACCACTCCCTCACTCTGAGTTTAGCTGGTTAGATGATAGTGAAATTCAGCATCTCTCCAACCCTTCTAACATACTAGCAATTCCAGATGAAGGTGATTGGGGATATTATTTTGAGATAGATCTAATCTATCCAAATAATATCAAACATAAAACCGTAGATTTTCCACTCGCACCCGAATCAGGTGAAGTGACCAAAGATATGTTTTCCGACTTTATGAAACAATTTCATAAAGATTTAGAATCATGCGGTCAGCCCGACTATAAGCCTTGCCGCAAACTTTTACTCACCCAATATGATAAGGAAAACTATCTAGTTCACTTTAGCATCTTAAAATTTTATTTAGAAATGGGCATGATTTTAAAAAGAGTTCACCGCATTATTAAATTTAGACAGAAAGACTTCCTCAAACCATATTTTGATAGCAACAGCCAGAAACGTGCACTAGCCCAAAATAATTTTGAAAAAGATTTTTATAAGTATAAGAATAATAGTCTTTTTGGTAAGACGATGGAGGATGTTAGAAAACGTGTAAACTATAAACTAGTCAATGATGTTACAAAATTTAAGAAATTGGTCTCATCACCTCTATTCATCGATAGAGACATTATCGATGAGGACCTTGTAGGTGTTAAAATGATAAAATCTGAAGTTGAGTTGTGCAAGCCCATCTATATTGGTCAAGCTGTACTAGATTACTCTAAGCTTGAAATGTACCAACTCTTTTATAAAATACTAAAACCATGTCCTCTCGTAAAAGAGGTTCGTTTGTTGGGTGGCGATACAGATAGTTTCTTCTTAGGTATTACCACTCAAAAAGATTTAAATTTCAATGAAGTAGGAAAATCTTTAGAAAGATATTTTGATACATCAAATTATCCTACTGATCACCCACTCTACTCGATCAAAAATAAGGCAAAACTTGGCTGCTTTAAGGATGAGACAGCAGGGAAGGAAATACATAGATGAAATGATTCTCCTCCGCCCAAAAATGTACAGTATGAAATTAAAGGATAGCGACGATAGTATTAAGCGAGCTAAAGGCATATCAAGATCATTGGTGTCTAACATGAAACATAAAAATTTCAGGGAAGCCTATAGAAATAAAAATATAACGTTTGTCAATATGACAATCTTAAAATCTAAGTCGCATGAGATCAAAACTCATACTTTTAGGAAACGGGCGCTTTCAGCATGGGAGGATAAGAGGTGCTGGTTAGAACACAACATATCTCTTCCACATGGACATCCTGACACAAACATACCACCACCCAAAAGAATTAAACTCACACTACCACATTCAGGAGACGTCTTAGCATAATCATCCTTAACTTAGTATTTTCATGTTGATTTCTGTAGATAAACATTGCTGTTTTATGTATCGCTTTAGATTGCACTTCCTTGTGAATATATGCCTACAGTCAGCTCATTCCCCCTATATCTGTGAAAAGACTTTTCTATATACATATTTTTATTTCAATTAACATATCACAATGACTTCACTTTGTTTTCCGAAACACTAAAGTTACGAGGGATTTAGTATCTTTGACATGGATGCACTCATGTAGACCATTTGTAATTTTGATAGAAATAGAGGGTATAGTTTGTTTGACGACGGGATGATAGAAAATAGATTCAAACATCTTCTCGACTATTCCATATGAAGCGTCTTTATCATGAATGAAATCACGTAAAATGTATTCTTTTTTCTCACCAACACAAATAGGTAGAATCAAATCACTTTGAATGTAAAGGTGCTGTTCATGTTTATCAAGTGTCATTGGTGTTTCTATACCAATCGTATGCGCAGCAGTAAACACAGTTTGTAGCATTGAAAAACCAAAGAGTTTTTTCAAATTTTTACTCAATTGTAATTGAATGTCATCACCCAGTTTCAGAACAACGCGTTGATTTTCAATTGAAAACGAAATGTGGTGTGTCTTTACATCATATTTACTTTTCATCACATGCTTCAACTTCTGTTGTATATAAGGATTTACTACATGAATGAAGCTTTCAACTGTATGATATAGACGCGGCATTATATTGATAGCAACTTTAGATTCTTCATAAGACTGGTAAATTTTCTTGATGCGATCGCCATAGATGTCAACCCACCATTCATCATTAACTGAATCAGCTTTAGTGTGATATTCATGAGAAGCATACGCCACACCGCTTCCAATAATAGGTGTATAATGTCTTACAAAATGACGCAAGGTTGGAGAGAAATAAACTGTAAGTTTGTCATTATATTTCTGAATAACCAACTTATTTTTGTCCGCCATAATTTTCTCTCCATATTTCTTACCCACAGTCTCATTCCATCGTTTTACTAACTCAATAAGTGATAAAGGTTGAACACCACGCTTTTTCAAAATGATGCGTTCTTCACATTCTACAACATCTTCATCAAATATTTTAAATCTATAATGAAATTTATTGATTCGATTTGAATAAACTTTTCTAACATTTGCAGTAGCAATTGACGTTAGATGTAGTCCATGGCCAAAACCGAGATGCGGATAGAATTCATTATCCAACCTCAGTGTAAGACCTTTAGTAAAAGAATGAAAGCGAAGGAACTGTCTCCCACTCCAATGATAGATAGTAAACTCATAAGCTTTCTGATTTTTATTCTTCATGATGGAAGTATTACCACTATTGAACGCCTTAATAATTTTCTCATTCCCAAATGGTTCATAATAATCTGATTTTATCTGAATCCATTCATAGTTCCACTTTCCATCTGACGTTAAATTGTATGGGAACTGGAATGCATTATTCATCGTTATTCCATCATGGGTGCGAGGAGTCAATATCATTTCTTCCAAATCATTCACATTCTGAATATTGCTATCATAGCAAATACTAGAAACGCCAACCTCCCATTCACCTTCTAAATGTAGTGGGCGATTTAATTCTACTCGATAGTCTGATGGTTTATTTTTGGGAAATTTATTCATAGAAGCATTACTGGGTAAGTAGATTAGAAACGAGTCCTTATTTTCACTTTCCATATTATTCACATTGGAAAAAATATATTAGCATACGTTTGCATTAACTCTTCATTCGGAAATGGAGTGTGATACTTGTTACAGCATCTTTATGAAAAGGAATCAACGCACCAGCATCGTCATAAATGGCAATATCAATTTGTGGGATGTAGTTTGATTTCAGCTTTGTATAATGCACTTTCTTGAAAGTATGCTCAGATAAAATACTGCAGCTTTTTGGCTGGTATGGTATCATTGCTAGCAATGGAGCTTCAACATCTCCCACACGTACATCTTTACCAATATTGGAATATATCTGAAAATAGTTAATACGACGCGATAGCGACATGTCTGCTCTAGCTTTGGTTACAGTACCACTTTTAAAGATATTTTGATCAAAACCCAAAATGTCCATTAGAGTTTTATCCATAATTAGTTCAATACCTTTTCCACTTATAGTGACAGACAAAGTACCTTCTTTTTCAGAAAATGAAATATGTTGCTCATTAATCACTTCATTTAAATAATCTACAACCAATTTAACTGAAGTAATAATGCGAGGCATCAACACTCTTGTTTCATGTAAGATACCACCTAAAGGCTCTACACACTTTCTGTATAAAGATACGGCCCATTCTGTATCAAATTGATTTGACCTTTCACATGGTAAATGTTGCATATCAGATTTTCCATGAACAGCTGCAGAACGATGTCGTAAGAACTAATGAAAATCTTTTGAACAAACTAATACTAGATCATCATCATTTAATTTACTTATTGCAATATGATTAGATGATTTGATATAAGTCAATGTTGCCACGTGTTTACCATCAACTCGAAGGAGATAATTAAATCTCTTCACTAATGTTTCAGGAGTCATGTTTATCTTTCTTGGCTTAATCACAATCTTCTTCACCAACGTCTTCTCATTTCTTGGAATAAGATTTACATAATAAGCTTCCTCTCGACATATTAACTGTTTATGACCACTTGGGTGGTAATTAACGTTATAATTATCATAGCTTGTTAAGGCGCTAGCGAGGTAACCTAAATCATTTCTTAAACTTGGACTTAAACCAACAATCCAATCTTTCTCAACTACATGATGTACATAATTATGATCATCATTGTGCGGAGTAAATTGGATGATGTGTCTACCCTCTTTATTCAGGAAATCATATATAAACTTTTTACATGATAAGAGATCTTTCTTTGGCCACTGTGGAATGTATACTCGGCACCCCCTTTCACATTGGTAAGCAGCTGTACGTCTCATATTAATAGTCATCACCTCATGATCAAAAGTATAGACACAGTTGCTATAAACAAGTTGAGTGACACCTACTTCCCACTTTCCATTTAGCTGTTGTGTATGATCAATGGGAGTAGAAAAGAGTGCGGCTCGATTACTAGCAAATCTCTTTGTAGCCGCATTGCTAAGCAAAATATGATAAAACGACATTTTGATATTGCTGATCTCCGGCTTTGCATAACATCATGAAGACTTGGATTTCGGACTCTCTACAATATATCAGAGTTGATCGTGATGGAAACGTACACTTCAAAAATTCTCATGGTCATACATCAAGAGGTATTACATTAACATGGCGACAATTTGTCAACCTCAATGATATCATGAGGGATTTGGAATATTTTGAAACATTAAGATTCATCTCCTTGGGTGATCAAGTTTGGCTTCAACATTACAGAAATGAAATTCGAATCTACCATTCTCATTCCGCAAACTGTTTCTCATTTCGCAAATACAATTGGGAGAAGTATAGAAGATACATACATCGCTCCATCATGACATTTATTCGTCGTGAGTTCATCGCCCTACTATGCAAATCTTAATCAGACATGACTATCACGCACCATGAGTTGGAAATTAGATTCCCTACAACGTATTGAAACGGATCATGATCGAAACGTCTATTTCAAAGATTCAACTGGAAATGTGAGAAGAGAGTTTGCTTTATCTTATCGTCATTTTAAATCTCTACATCACATCATGAAGGATTTGAAATACTTCTATATGAAAAGACATTCACGTATTGGAAATCGCATCTGGTTGCGCGTCAACAATCGGCGAATTCAACTCTATCATTCCCAACTTCATACTAACTTCACATTTCATCAAGGTAGTTGGGAAAAGTATAAAAGGAAGGTACATCGCTCAATTTACTCATTTTTCATCATGAAGCGCCATCGCTACACCATCGTCAACATTCTCCGTCGCTTCAGACTCTACACCAAAATCGATCTCACAACATTACACCAACACCTTCCAAACAGCAAGTATTACCCGGGCCGACCTCAAATGTTAGTGGTGAAGATGAACAATTCACGGAATCTTCAACTCTTCCCAAATGGGACTGTACAGATTCTCGGCGCCCTTTCTCATTCATCGGCGCAGTCAATGCGCTTAGAGCTACAAAGACTACTACGTCGGATATGGAAGAGGGAGAGGTGTGTGATGTCGAATCTGACTGTGGACAATATGGGATCTCTACTCAATTGAGTGAAAGTGTATCATTTTTGAAGATTCGTACCAGCAGTTACAATTTGTGTTATGCACCCGAACTTTTTCCTGCAGCTCCCATTAGTTGTTGGTTACCTGTGCATGTGGCAATCTTTCATAATAGTAAAGTGATCATTACTGGACTAAAATCTCATGTACAAGCAAATGTGATCCTAGACTATCTCATCGAGTATGTACGTACCCAGCGGATTGTAAAATAAATAACAATTTTTCCAACATGATGTTTTTATTTCAAATCATGATAGAACTTACAAATCATTTTTTCATTAGAGGATGGATTACATGAAAAGTTTTGAATAACAGATGCAAATCGAGATACATGTAAACGTTTTAAGATGAAGTACAGTACAAAAGCACCACACGTTGATGAAAGTGGATGTTGTAGTATGCGTTCATTCCGCTGATATTGACGCGTATGTTTTCTCAACCACTGCTGTGTTGGTATATTTGGAGGTTGAGCAAGAGAGTCAAATAGTTCACCACGTCGGTCTTCTCCAATAAAGATCGTTTTCCAATGCTCACCGCCTAAATTCTGCGAATGAGTGTTAAGCACAATAAAGATGGGATAGTGATTTACTGCAGGTGGTAAGGTATCGAGTGAATAGACATTATCGAAAGCTTTCAACGTCGCTTCGTCTGCATTACGCTGCACTTTAGTCTTAATATCGTCAGCAGTCAACCAACTCATTAACGATTATACTGAAGAATCACGTCACGATACTTTGTAATTTCAATATTTGAATCGAAGACTGCATAAATTAATACATTGATCGTCTCAGGTAGTGTTCTTTTGAACGTCAAATCCAAACGAATATTATGAGGCACGTTCGCTTGACGATAGGGTGCACTAATATCGCTGTCAGCAGTCAAATCAGATGCATAAATTGTATATCCACTCTTAAACTCTTTCATAGTAAGTCCGTTGGTATCATCCGTATTGTAAAAGCCAAAGACATCCATAAAATCAACATAACTGCGCATAAATTGATCCGCAGCAAAATCTGGTTTGTAGGGTGGACCAGGATGACTCACACCATTTACACGTAAAGCAATTTCACTTAACTGATTGTGTTTAAAATTGAAAGGATTCTTCTTTATATTACCATTAAATGCATCATTTTCAACCATTGCCACCATGAGGAGCTTCGGTGCTTCCGATGGAAAGAGGCCATATTTCATGAAACTCTTTTGATCTTTCGGAATTGTGCAGGAGAGAAGCTTTGTATGCTGAACGGGGTAAATGGCATTTTGGCGGTTAAGACCTTCAGCATGTCCTCTAATGACACTTGGATTCGGTACTACTCGACGAATGTAAAGTGCAATATCTTCCACATGAATTCTAAAATTGTCAACTTTAGCAAATGCATTCAGCGCAAATTCAGGCTTATTCAATGTCAGCTTGAGTCGCATGCTGGTATTACAGAGTAAAAACTTTGACTGTCTAAAGAAGTCTAAATTCAGCGGACCATATAGCTGACATACTTTACTATCTTTAATCATAGCAGATCGCTTTACAAAGCCACTGTTTGTTTCAACATCAAATTTTCCTGCTTCATCTCTGTACCATGCCATGGCTTCCATATGACTTTTTTGTGCTGCTGGATGAAACTGTGATACATGATTGAAATATGATTTATAGGGATAATCGCTTTGACCACCTTCCACCTGCTGCTCTCCAATCGTTAGAGAAACATCGCGAAGTAATGTAGTCAATGGTAAATTGTTCAGTCCAACTTTATGTGCATCGTCAATAGCAGTTCCATCTGCTTGCTGAATTCTAAACCTCAAATCAACCATCGCATAACTCAAATCTATGTAGTCATCACTACCACCAGGAATAACAAATTCAATGGGGCCAGCATTCTCAGCTGTTCAAGGATGAGGATCTACAATACTTGAACTAAGAATATCTGTCTGTATGGCTTGTTGATAAAACAAACAAAAACCGGAAGTTTTACACTCCATGATTAGAAGTTATAGCAGCGTCGTCGTTTAGCGGCTGATGAATGATTAGAACCTCTGCGACGTTTGCGTGAATGCCTTTTGACTGAAGATCGCACCTTACCAGCTCCGCGATGTTTCCTCCTTCCTTTATTCATTCGTTTAGGCGATTTCTTTCCTTGAGTAACACCAGCAAAGGTCTGCTTCAATGTTTTTAAACCGCGTTCCTTCCCACGATTCAACAAACTGCTCTTAAAACTTCTACCTCTGGAAAGATCACCAGCAACATCACCAGCAAAGCCAACGGCATTACTTAAAACATTTCGTTTTAAAGATCTACCGACATTGGATATGAGAGGTGCTACAACAGATTTCTGTGCACCAAGTATGCTACCTCCACGTTGGCGGCGAGCACCGATGTAAATTTGTCCTCCACCACTTACATAGGAGGGTCGTGAATAAAATGAGGCAGTTGGATTCATAGCTCAAACCCTAAACATTGTTAGTTACAACTTTGCATGAATCACTGTCGATCACTTAGATGAAAGATGTCGGCACGACGCATCCAAGAGTTCATACTTGAAGGATAACCAGTCCATTTAACAAGACACCATTCTTCACCTTGCTGTTTTTTACATCGAATGATTTTCTCTACCAAATATGTTTCACTTTCAGTGACTACCTCAATCTCATCGCGGTAAAAGCTACCCTCAATTTCTTCATTATCGTAATCTTTCAACTTGTAGGTGGTCGGAGAGTCTTTTTGATCAATCCTTGATACTGTAAATACCTCCTCTGTCCAATTCGGAAGGTACCCTTTAGCAAAAACACTTTTCACTTTTGAGATACGAGCTTTATCACCAATTTTCACATCACTTTTCACATGAGTGCGTTTACGTTGGAATGATTCGCGCACTTTATCTACATTGTCAGCATTTACATCTACTGGTCTGAGTCCAATAGAACGATGGATAGAGTGATTGTAGGCATGGAGTGTATCTTGTAGAACCTTTGTCCAATTTTGTGTCAAGTTGGCAGTAAAATGTCGCCACAAGAGATTTTTTAATGTGCGATTAAAACGTTCAACGAGTGCAGCTTTATAGGCACTCTTTACACTAAACAACTCAATGTCATGCCTCTCAAATAATCTTCTCACATGCTGATTTTCAAACTCTTTTCCTTGATCACTCTGAATTCTTTTTGGAATGCGACCTTCTCGAAAAATTGTTTGGAATGCTTTTGCTACTCCTTTCCCTTCTTTAGTTTTTAAAGGTTGAGCCCACGCATAACGCGAGAAAATATCAATGACGGTTAAAATAAAATTATTGTCCGAGTTATGTTTTGAAATGGAGGCAACATCACACAAATCTGCTTGCCACTGTTCATCGATGTCATGAACAATATAATGGCGGGTGCGGTACTTCTTTTTCGCTTGTTTGTGGAGTGTATAGGTAGCCTGACCCTTTAACCATCGTTTCACTTGTGATTGTTGTAGTAATATCTTATAGCCCCTGAGTCGGCAAGGGAAAACCAGCGTGCGTGGCGAGAACGATAGTGTCTCTATCGACAAATCAAATAGACCAATATACGAACAATTCTGCAATCCACTATCAGTGGTACAGATAAACAACTAAGCAATATACATCATTCTTCTACATCTCCCCTTTTAACAAACATTGTCATTTCACCGAAGGCGTATACAGTCATCGGTGTGTGTGAACAGTTCGGATCACATGATGATACATTAAACTGCAAATCAATTCAAGGCATGCAATTCAGAGGAAGCACTAATCACTATTAAAGATGTAACGATTAGGCGGAATAACTGGTCGACCTGATCGTGTCACGTAACAGTTCGTCTGAGGCGAATAGTCATCTGTTGCTGACACCACATTCGATTGAGATGCTGCATCCTGGAGAGGGTCTGGTATTCTCGAGATAATTGCAGATGAATCTTCTCTCGTCTTCTCTTCCTCCCCCGACCGAACCGGAGATGATGATGAAGAATACTCTCCGTGAAGCGTCCACGAGTTTCGCCCTTGATCGAATGAATCGCTGAACTCGTCTCCTTCTCTCGAAGAACACGCTGACATCGACTTCGTCATCAATACCAGTGCCAAACGATTTCGACGTATCCGGCTGCTACCAGAAGCTACAATAAAAGATCGGGGTTGCTCCGCCCGAGCAATAATATGTCCCATTCGTTTCAAGTCTCTAATCCAAACCAAATCATTAATTCCCAACTCCGGTAGTTCGCTAGCGTTTGTCAAAATTTCTTTTTTGTTTCATGCGGTAGGATTCTTCCTTCTTGCGTAAATTATCCTCATTTGCAATTTCCGGTTTCAGCTTGGAAGGTATCACAGGTATTCTGGTTTGAAGCATTCTATTCATCAATAATTGACAGGGAGCTTTGCCGTTGATCAGAGGAGCAGTTCGGTATGCCAATAATGCCATGTAAGGGTCTGGATTTTTTCTCAGTAAGTTCTTTACTGTTCTAACTGCTCTTTCTGCTTCACCGTTAGCTTGAGGGAACCTTGGGGAACTGGTTTCATGCTTGAAGGAGTATATCTGAGCGAATTTCCTGAATTCTTCAGAATTGTATTGAGGCCCATTATCAGAAATAACAGTTTCTGGTATTCCTTGGCAGGCAAAAATGCTTTTCAAACAGTTGACTAGATGCTCTGTCGTATAACCTTTCATTTCTCTGATTTCGATCCAACGGGAATAGTAATCAACAACAAGAGCATAAGTTCGGCTAGCGTGCTCAAAAATGTCGGATCCAACTTTCTGCCATGCATTGGAAGGAAATTCAGTAGGAATTAGAGGCTCCTTCCTTTCAGACCTGTTTTTCAAACAAACAGCGCAATTTGAAACAAAGTTCGCAATATGTTTTGAAATTTTAGGCCACCAAACAGCGTCTTTTGCTTTGGCACGACATTTAGATATCCCTAAATGGCCATCATGCAGTCTTGAGAGTACATCATACCTTCATTGTAGAGAAGGATATTGTCGATAATTGTAAAATGTGATCGATCATCCCAGAGCTGATTCAAGTGGGGTTCTGTTGGTCTATACTTCGGCCAACCGCCTGTAACGTATGTCTTGATTTCCTGGATGTCCTCGTCGTTGTGCTGTGCTGTTATAATTTCGGATAGTTTCTGAGGTGATGCCGGAAGTTTCGAAACTGTGTGCCTTGCAAAGTGCTGAATTTCCGAGATAAATTCAATTTCTGACACTGTCGGGTTTTCTTGTGACACTCGTGATAACGCATCAGCAGTGTATTGAAAGCTTCCTGGTACATATCTGACATTGGGCGAATACCTCATCATCCTAAGTCGGAATCTCTGTATTCTAGCGGGAATTTTCGATAAATCTGTAGTACTGAGTAAAGGAACGAGCGGTTTGTGATCGGTTTCCAGATGGAAGTTCAAACCAAGGACGTATTCACTAAATCTTTCACATGCCCAACAGGACGCCAGGGCTTCTTTTTCAATAACTGCATACCTCTGTTCCGTGTCTGTTAAGGATCTCGAGGCAAAACATACCGGTCGTCTTGCTCCATCGTGTAACTGTAGAAGAACGGCTCCGATTCCAGTTGATGAGGCGTCCGCTGAGATAATAGTTTCTCTACGTGGGTCATAAGAGGCCAATGTTTCCGACGAAGTCAACATTCTTTTTATCTGTTCGAATGCTCGCTCTTGGCCGAAGCTCCATGTCCATTGATTATCGTCTTTCAATAGCTGGCGCAGTGGTTCATTAATCTGAGACAGTCGAGGGATAAATTTTCCAAGATGGTTTACCATTCCCATGAATCTCTGAAGTTCCTTTATATTTCTGGGCGGGGGAAAATTTCGAATGGCATCAGTCTTTTGTGGGTCAATACTAATTCCTTGCTCGTCGATGATATTTCCTAAAAACTTTATGGAATTTTTGGAAAATTCACATTTGTCACACTTCAGCGTTAGACCGGATTCTTGCAATCTACTTAAAACTTGATGTAGTCGCGAATCGTGTTCGTTGCGATTGGCACCGTGGACCAAGATATCGTCCATGTGACAAATAACTCCCTCGAGACCTTCTAAGATCCCTGACATGGTACGTTGAAAGATTTCTGGCGCCGACGAAATACCGAATGGCAGGCGGTTATATCTATACCTTTCGAACGGTGTCAAAAATGTAGTTAAATTCTTCGATTCCTCATCAAGAGGTATTTGCCAGAATCCACTGTTGGCATCAAGTTTGCTAAATACAGTACTTCTCCCCAGTTTTGCTAAGCTGGCATCCACGGAAGCCATCGGGTGAATTTCACGTTCTACTGATCTGTTCAAATTCGTCAAATCAACACAAATTCTTACTTTCTTATTGGCTTTCGGTACGCATACGAGTCCAGAACACCATTCAGTTGGCTCCGTGACCGGCGATATGACTCCAAGTTCCATCATTCTTTGTATTTCCATCTTAACTTCGGGCAAAAGTGGGTGGGCTATTCTTCTGGGTGTGAATATTTGTATTGGCTTAGATTCGGGTCTCAATGTGATATGATATTCTGTATTCAGCTTTCCTAATCCGTTGAATAAATTAGGGTATCTCACTTTGAAATCTTTTAAAGAACTTCCGACAACTTCATTAATTGCAGTCCGAGTAACTAGATTCAGTTTTTCGCAGGCCACCTTACTCAGGAGAGAGTATCTCTGATTTCTGAGAACGTACAAAACCTCGGAACAGCTGTTACCTCCGATGGTCAGGGTCGCTTCTATAACTCCGATCGGTCTCAATTCTGTACCACCGGGTCCTTGGAGACATTTATCGATGTGTGTCAATGATTCTACGTCGAGCCAAGGGACTGTATCACTCAATATGGAGACCGCCGCACCTGTGTCTAACTTGAATGCCGTTTTTCGACCATTAACCTGAACGTTTGCGGTCCAAAAGCTATTGGAAATGCAGTCCACTGTTTCGCCCAAAAATGTACTTTAGTCATACCACTCATTGTTCCTTTCCGTTCCCTCAGCTATGTTTAACTCATTAACTTTAGAAGCTAGATTTGGGGATCTCATTCGCAATCTGCAGGCTTTTACAAAATGTCCCCGGTTTGAGCAGTGATGACAAATAGCGTTCTTAGCAGGACAATTTTCTCGTTCATGATACTTCATAGCACAAAAGCGGCATAATTTTGTATAGCTAGTGCTACCACTGGTTGTAGGACCTCTGTTCGATAGTAAACTGTTGGTAAGGCGTCTGTTTGCGAAACTTTGGTTTGCAGTTTGCTTGCTTTGTTTGACAAAATCAACAGATTCTTTATTACCCCGAACTACTTCGCGATTTAGTTTCCTCGATTCATGTTGGCGGCTTAAGGTAACTGCTTCTTCGAGAGTCAAATGAGCTTTTCCTTGGAGCCGATCAGACAAACCCTCGTCATTTACCCCGACAACGATCCTGTCGCGTATCAACTCTTCTCGTAGTGCACCATATTTACACTCTGCAGCTAATTTGAATAAATCTTGTATAAAATCATCAATTGTTTCCCCATCTCTCTGGCTGCGTTTATTGAACTTTGCTCTAAGAACTATTGTGCTTTTCCGCGCTTCAAAATACAGGGTGGGCCAAAAGTCTTTGTCGGTAAATGTTTCATTGTATTTATCAATTTATAACTACATATAAATGAACAGTATGCATATAAATACACTCGTATATATGCTTGAACATTCAAGAATAAACGAATAAAAAAGTTAACTTCATAATCACTCTCATTTTTCGAAGAAGTGGCCCTGCTGATCATGACACAACTGCAAACGGGTGTTGAAGTTTTTCATACTGTCACGATAAATTTTCATTGGGATTGCATTGATTTCCGTAGCAATTCGCTCTCGGAGCTCGTCAAGATTGGGAAATATCTCTCCATTTACATACACTCTCGAGCGTAAGTAGGCCCAGAACCAATAATCGCACGGTGTGAGGTCCGGCGATCTGGGAGGCCACTCAATTGGGCCTCTCCTTCCAATCCATTTCCCATTCAACTGTTAGTCCAGTATGTTCCTTGCATCGCGACTGTAGTGGGCAGAGGCTCCATCTTGTTGGAAGTACTTTTCACGGTGCCTTTGGCAATATGGAACCACGATATCATTCAGAATGGTACAATATCTGTCCGCATTCATTGTTGCAGCACTGATGTCATGGCCAATCATTCCTGAATATCCAATCCACGCCCAAACTGTTAGCGACTGGGTTCGTCCAGGGTTGCAGAATCGTTCGTGAGGATTTTCTTGTCCACAATAATGCACATTGTGCTTGTTGACATGTCTGCAAGGACAAAGACACACTCATCGGAAAAAGTAAGCTTCCGATGTAGTGCGGGGTCTTCACGATAAGCTTCAAACTCCAGCCGCCTGTCATCATCACCGTCGGTTAAAACTTGCGAATACAATGGTTTGAATGGGTGGTAACCTTCACTTTTCAAAATACGTCTCACCGATGTTCTTGATATATCCAATTCTTCAGACATCCGCCTTGTCGATGTAGTGGGTTATCATCAATTGCTTGCTTGAGCAACCATTTCCTTATGATCATCTCCAGTAGCTGTCACCGGTCGTCCGGACCTGGGTCTGTCCGTAACAATGCTCCCAGTTTCCAACATTTTCTTTTTCCAGTACGATACGGTCGTTCGTGATGGAGCCTCCTTATTGTATTTCTGCGCAAATAATCTTCGGCTTTCTTCACAGTTATCGTAAACTATGGCCCATGATGTTAGCATAACTTTTTCCTCTATCGTGATCTCCATTCTTGATGACCGAAAGAAGTGAAAACATGAAGTGAAAACAGAAGCAAACACATGCGCGCTGCTTGCTGCTTGCGTACGCGTCACGTGATATGACAACATGCGCGCTGCATGGTGATACAACTCCACCGTTCGTCACATGCAAGCGTGGCGAACGAAATTGCAATAAATTGATAAATACAATGAAACATTTACCGACAAAGACTTTTGGCCCACCCGGTACGAGTCGAAGGCATCTATCATGTCCTCGAATGTTGCGACAGTCTCATCGACATTGAGAGTAGACAGAATATCGTCAGCAGAATTGCCTACGGCGTACAATAGTGTGCTCACTTGTTCATTTTCCGGTTTTAGGTTCAGTTGAGAAGCAATTCTATACCTTTCAAACCGTCTGCGCCATGTTGGCCATACTTCAGCTTGTGTAATAGTGGATTGGGGCAATGGATCAGGCAATGGAATTCCAGATGGGTTTCCGAAAGTTCCCGCAGGTTTATCTTCGGTCATTGTTCAGTTCACGTCCACGTTTACCGCTGCCACCATGTAGTAATATCTTATAGCACCTGAGTCGGCAAGGGAAAACCAGCGTGCGTGGCGAGAACGATAGTGTCTCTATCGACAAATCAAATAGACCAATATACGAACAATTCTGCAATCCACTATCAGTGGTACAGATAAACAACTAAGCAATATACATCATTCTTCTACAATTGTGGAAGACCACTCGCTTTTGATAATTTCTTGATCGATGCAAATCCTGCCGGATGTTTTACATCATAATAGATTGACTTCAAACGTTCAGTCGATGTTCAGTCGATGACGACTGACTCTTTTTTCTCCTTCTCATCTTTTTGTTTTCTTGCCTTTCTACATTTACAACAACTGCAGCATTTAGCTTTAGCGGTTTTGCGATCGTGTTCACATTGCTTAGGGGTTTCAGTGTGAGAGCTGGCGCAGCAAGTGCAAGTGACAACGACATTCACCTCTGGCGGCTCATTACATGGCAAGCAACACATCTGCTTCATATTAATAGTCTGAGAACATGTATTTCCTGGGAGGAGCTGTTTTACGTTTTCCTTTTACTAGTTTTAGTGGCGATGTAGATCTACGTCGAGTTCTTCCTCTTGTTTGCTTAGTGAGTGTGGGAGGGGATGTAGTAGGTGACGTCTTAAACCAATTTGTTGGCATTTTCATCGTCTGAAGCATTGGAGCAGTAGCCACTGTTGAATCAAGTTGTTTCAATGTCTCATTATTCAAAGCAAATTTTGGTACATTATGCTTTTTCAATAGTTTAAGAAAGTATGACCAACCAGGTGGAACATAGCCCTGACGGCGCTTTCTACGTGTCGCATACTGAATCAAGTCTTCATAACGTGAAGCATCAATCACTTTATTTTCATCTGTAATGATTTCTCCTCTATCATTTAAATTGAGATGGGGTTCAATACTGTTGAAAAGAGATATGGCATGTGCGCGAGATGCTAAAGGTGTAGCAGTTGATACAGAGTCACGCATCTTATTCTTCAAGTTTTTCAATCGCTCAACAGTTTCCGATTGTAATAATACAGCACGATGTGGATCTTTGATGTGAACATTTTTGGTGATAATCTATTTCTTTCCTATACATTTGATTTGCAAGAGGTTGCTTTACTTGCTGCATGGCAGTCAATTGTACATATTCATCCTGAGGAATAACAATCATGCGAGAATAAGAACTCATAGTTTGTAGATAATCATGGGAGTTTTCAAAATATCACTTCGAAATCTAAATTCTTCCGGACACTCTTGCGTAAAGTCAATGAATAAGTAACCGTATGGTTTTTCAGTAGCTGCTTGAAAAATTTCAATTAAGGCTTTTGATCCTCTGGGTGCAACTTGTCGCGCTAAAATTTCAAATTGACTTTTATCTCGCGGATTCTTGAAAATAGCATAATAGTGTGTATTCAGGTTTCGTGTACGAGCTTCTTTTCCATCAGGAAACAAATTTTGTGTGATATAGATGATAAAACACCTTTTATGATGTGCTGCACGAGTGAACATATCTGTAACATCTTTGGAATTCTTACTTTCTTTTAATAAATCCTCCAATACAACAACATCATTAGACTGAAGTTTATCCCCTGGAATAATTCCTTCATGTCGAATAAAGTTGCGACTTTGCAATTCCTGAAACAGCGACGGTTGATAAATACCATAACACCAAATCACTCGATTGATAGGTTCCTTAAACAACTCCCTTCTTTTATCCAATAAATTCAGCGTGAAAACAGTTTTACCTGCATGAGATGGACCTGATACAGTCAGAACTTTATCACATTGAAGTCTGAAATCCATTTTATTACTTTGAGATTCAACATTTGCATAATTAACGCTTAGAGCCAAAGATATTACCCAATAGGTTGCCCACGGCAGGAGCTATCATTGGAAGTATTGCTGAAAGGAAACCGCCCTTTTGTGTTAGAGTTTTCCTCTTTCTTTGAAGGGTGATTTTAGGATTGGAGATGAAACGCAATTTCGTAGCATATCGCTTAAGTAACTTTCGTTGTTTTGGCGCTAATTTCTTCGTCCTCAACTTCCTCACATGAGAAATAATTTCACAAATGAATTTATCGTTAGCATGTCGTATAGCATTGTATCGCTGATTTGCTTTCATTCGTCGGAGAGCTTGAATGGCTGAAGAAAACTTTGAAGACTTTTGACTTTTACGTTTCGTCATTTTACGTTTCGCCATTTTCCGTGTTAGTCTTTGCAAAAACCTATCTTTACCACATTTGCATAGGTACTAACTATTGCGACATAAGTGACACTCGAAATGAGCAACATCACAGTGGTTACATTTGCAAAGTTGAATGCAATTACGTATGAAACAGCGTTGACAAAAAGCATGCTTACATCTCTTGAAGATGCGCTTTTCATTTCCATCCTTTCGCTTACATACATCACAACACATAGTTTCACCGTTACTGATGTCTATAGCAAGTCTTTTTGAAGATATGAATTTGCTAGCCTTTTCTAAATAATGGACGCATGTACAGAAGGAATATACTTCGAGAGTGAGCAGACATAGCTCGAAAACCAGTTGTGCTACAATCAAGTACCACTGCATTTTCAATTTTTCTTTATGGAAAGTTGAATGTGAATATCTGAAATCGCTTCAATCACTAGACTGCTACCATGATGGTTAAATGCGTTAAGACGTTCAGCAATTTTTATCATATGTCTTTTAAAAAATTCTTGGGGGTGATCTACCACTTCCATTGAATAAGAAGCAAAATGGAAAGAGCGACTTTCCACCTCTTCCTTTCCAAAATGACTAAACTTAATTTTCGCAACTAATCGCGCCATGACAATGCTATCAGAGAATGTATTCACTAACTCTAGAAATAGAGTGCTAGCATCATCGACCACTGCTGCGATGTCGGTCTCATCTTTATGAAAATTTATCACATAATCTTGAACAGCTCCTTTTAAACTTTGCCTATGAAAATGTAATGTTCCGCAGTCATTTGAGAAAGACATGATCGCCCTTTATCTAACCCATCCATTGCATGAAAACAACTCTTCTCATAGTAACATTTATTGAATAACGGTAACAAGCATGCATTATAAATCAATGGTTTGAAAGAGATAAAATAGATACAGCTGGTAACTATCATGCAGCGAGCAATGATAACCATACAGGACTTTGGCAGTGTTGAGGTAAGGAGGAAAGAAGCATTGGTTATGAACGTAGCTACTACAACGAACAGACAAAATAGGAACACACAAATCCTTAAAACGTTTCGTGACTTCATGGTAGTGTTGATTCACTCTACTATCCCAAGGCGGGAGCAAAATATCATCAATGATTAGATTGGGAAATACTTTCGTCTCCTTACCAGGATTATTACAAAAGATGCGTATAACATTGAAAGCAGCTAACCATCGTTTAAAGTCAATAAGAAGAGCACTCTCACAAGAAAAGCCATAGTCTTGCAAATATTTCAGATTAAGTCCATGAATGTGTTTTCTCGCCCATTGATCAACATTGGGATCGCAGTTGGCATGTTGATGATAGACACTAACAATCTGATATGTCCAATTGTTCATAGCAATAGCACTGAGCTCCTGTACAGGTTCACCCTCACAATCCATAAAAATGATGATAGAAGCCTAAAACGGAAATTACACATCTAAGGAAACGTTCTATAACATATTACAAAATGAAGAATTACATCGATGCTTTTCACGACAAAATACACAAATGATATGATGGCAACGAAGAAGTAAAATGTATCTAATAAGACCACGTCTACGACACTCAAAGCACATAAGCGAATTGTCATAGGGTAGAGTTAGGAAAGGACTAGTAATTCTCCTTCTTTGATTTGCGTTTTGATGCAGCATTCTTCTCCGACTTGCGCTTCGTACCACTGCTGTTAAGGATTTGATCAATTATGTCATCCACGTTGGGTGGTTTTGGAATATATAGGATGGATTCCATATGCATGGAGAGAGAGGCTATTTTATTATCCTTGTGCCGACCATAATATAGCCCATTCACTTTGAAAAGGATATCCCAAGTACCTTCTCCGAGCTCATCACATCTGATGGGTATTGAATGATCTCCATCCTTCTTATATATAGTAAGTGCACCAATGTCATACTGGTAGGCAAATGTGATTACCATCCCAAATCTTTCTATAGGGAGTATCCTTGTCATCTCTCGCCTTCCACTCTTGAGCAAGAGGAGTAGGAATGTCCATATTTAATGTCACATACTCCTCAATAATATCAAGTTGGTGGCGAATGTACGGACTCACGGGGATCAGTATGTAGTCCCCATACTGATTGCGCATTATCTTGACATCCGTGGAAGGGAGCATTCCCGTTTGGAGTACTACGCTATGATCGTCATAACGCAAGATTTGTTTAAATTTACGCTGTAGCGGTGTAGGATTATGTACCTTGGTTGTTTCTTCCACTGGCCTCAGTTGTAGATGATCTGATCGTAGCGAACCTTGTAACGTCTGACCGCCATTTTGTCCTACTAGTGCAGCAGATGGAGTAGATGCCTGAAAATGAAAAAGATTGTATTAAGTTTACGTTCAAGGGAGGAGAGGGAGGAAAGTAGCGACTTACAATTTTAGTTGGATAATAGAATAGAGAGAGAGAGAGAAAATGTGCGTCCGTCACTCGTGTGATTCAACGATGGAATGATTCTCATTGTGGAAGGCTCGCTATTTATATAGAAATGCTTGATTCTCATTGGATGATGATCCTCATTGGACAATAACATCAAGCTGATTCCAAATCTGAAATCCGTTTTCCAATCCGATGCTTCGTTTTGAAGCTACAGCCCAAAACGTCCCAAATTCTAACTCTGTCGTTTTTCGCCAATCTCCCAAAATCTTAAATGGCGTCTCACATCTAAACGAAGACAGATATGAACAAGCCGATTCTTTCAGTGAATTTGTCTCACTCTTAGCTTTCAAACGAGCTATAGCACGACAAAATCCGTCCACTGGAAGCCAAAATCGAAGCCAAAATCGAAGCGAGCTGTCCAGAGGGGGGGGACGTCAGCGAAAATTTTTTCTCTCCGATTGCGTTCAAATTCACCATACCGATGCAGAATTTCACGCTGAATCCGAATCTGGCCTCCGTTTTCTCATCCGATGGTTCGTTTTGGCGCTACACACCAAAACGTCCCAAATTCTAACTCTGTCGTTTTTCGAAAAATGTTGAAAATTTTTTCTCGCCGATTGACTTGAAACTCACCATACAGATAGAGAATTTGACGCTGATTCCAAATCTGAAATCCGTTTTCCAATCCGATGCCTCGTTTTGAAGCTACAGCCCAAAACGTCCCAAATTCTAACTGAATCCGAATCTGGCCTCCGTTTTCACATCCGAGCACTCCTTCCACTCGAAACAGCCCATTTTACAACCCAACATTCAGCAGATTGCACGAAAAACATCACACACTATAGCCTCAAGGCAAATCCTGGCGGTCGCCCAAGTCCACCACGACACTCTGTCGTTCCAGAGGGGGGGGAGTCAGCGAACATTTTGTGAACGTGGACCAACCTGGCCGGCACACCACGACAGACCACAACCTCTGTCGTTCCAGAGGGGGGGGAGTCAGACTCGAAGCACCACGGCGGCCGACCACGACACTCTGCCGTTCCAGAGGGGGGGGGCGCGCCGGTCGTAAGTTCGCCGTTTTCTTACTTTTTCTTTCAATTTTCAAAAGAAAGTGGTTTTATCTTCAAATCTCAAAAATTTGTATAAATTAGAAACGATGAGAAATTGACGCAACAACAACTGCCAACAACACATACGACATCTTCAGTAGCTGTTAGAACTCCGGGCTCTCGCAGTGCAACTTAACTACAGAAGTAACAACAACAACTGCCCGCCAGCGAACAACAACACAGCAGCGTATACGGCAACACATCAGCGAGCGCGATTGAAGATTGACGGTATAAGTGACACTGATATTTATGATATTATTTTGGCATAAGTGAGTTCGATCGAATTGAAGTGAATTCAACATTAAGAAGTGACCTATAAGTGTAAAGTTTTTCTTTTATCGTTGCGTATCGCATCGATAAAACTATAGTCCTTGAAATTAATATTGTTAATTGTTGTGATTGGAAGTTGAATAATAGTTCCTGTAATTGAATAATTAGTTATTAGAATGATTTGTTGACACTGTCTATATTATGATTTGAACTGACAGGGTTGCTGCCCTTTAATGCAGCGTCAATTTTCCTCTTTCCGAACTAATTGTTTTTCGTGAGTACAACAATTATGTTAATCTCCAATTTTTGTGCTTATCCTATCAAGAACTAAATTCAACAATTGCTTTATTTTGATAAATTATATCTTACTTGATAAATAACTAAATAACAGATTGAACAAAGATGATTGTCTTTTCATCGTCTGCCTAATCGCTGAAATAACATTGTCCGGGGCTGTAGGCCCATCGGAGTCACAAAAAACACCCTTTATTCATAAATAGAATAAAGCTCTCTCTGTCGATCTATCTCTTTCTTATCTCTGCGTGCAGTTAACACAACGGCCGAGTACTGTGATTTCAATTTTTGTACAAATAGATTTATCACAGGTCTATCGAAAAAGTGGAATTGAGGTTTATCAAGGTCAATTCCAATTCCAGTAGATTTAAATATTGTCGATTCCAATTCCAATTCCGACGAAAAATGGAATTAATTCCAATTCCGACTTTTCCAACTCTGATCAAAACGCCACATGGAAAGATTAAAGAACATTAACAAAGAACTGTGATTGAACGAAATGATTGTATACAAAGTTGATCAAGATGGTCTAGATAGCTAATATGAACTTTTTAAACACCAGTAGGCACTAATTTGCAAAATATCCGAAAGAAAAACAAAGCGCTTGTCCAGATGTTTTTATTTTATGGTTGGTTCTCAAAATGATACGAACTTATGGAAGACACATACAGGATAAAGCATTTTCGAGAGATTTCAAAACACTTAAATCATGTCAATCAATGCCAATGGCTTGCGCACCAAGTTTGAATATTTACATGAGATGTGAAAATGTTTTAACATATTTTTGATTGCCATCGTTCTTCAATCTGGAGAAATAGTGCAGCTCATGTAGCCTGAAGGCATTTCTAGTGTTTTGAAATCGACGCACATTTAGTTTTGATGATAAATGCTATGTTAAAAATGCGGAACAAGTCGTGTAAAATCTTTGGTAAAGAAAATACAAAAGTTCATTTTACGCTAATTGAGTCATAAAAATGTTTCACATGCATATTGAATGATCCTGTGCAAATCGCTGTGATTCTTGAAATTGAAACAATATAGTGTATTATTTTTCAGCAGTCAATGAAAAATGCCGTTTTATAAGTAGGACTAAAGAGATCATTTTGTTGTTCCAATACTTAAATGAGAATAGAAATAATTTCATTTGCCAAGAGCTTCAAGCAATACAGCATAGAGCCTCACTGAAATCACATACCTTGGAGACATTTAGACCGGCATTGTGATCCATGCACCCATGTTTCACTGTCATGCTTACGAGATATTCGATATGCATGTAGTGTACCCTGAAGCTTAACACCATTGCCCATAATTCTAGAAATAAGTGTATCACATGTTGAAATTTGACGCAAAGGATATCAAGGCTTTCTGAGAGCAAAAACATTGTAGTCCTATTGCCTACTTTTAGCATCAAGGATTCATTTTTGCTCAAAATCCCAACAATTGATAACATGAAAGATGTTTATCTGTGTGATTGCTAGGTGCATACTCGCATTATGCCTACAGTGATAGTGATATTGATTGACCTTTCAGTAGATAGCATGCTCACAACCGTCATTAAAAGCCACAGCCTCAAAAACGATATAGAATATCGTTCTAAATATTTAGCACATTCACATTGAATCAATTAGCTAGATTATACTCATGGAAATTATTGGATAGTGGTAGTGAGGAAATTTTTTGAAACCAATCTGTGGGTTTCGAAAAATTATTTAGCTAGAAGGAAGCTCTATACTTCTTTGAAAAATCAAACTATTCAACCCAAATGTTAGAGAAGTTGTGCAAGATAGCGTCTTGTTTTTTGATTATTGATTATTCCTGTTACTTACTTTTCGTAAAATTTACAGAGGAACAGACATGCAAAATAATGAACTTTTCCTGTTAACCTTTCAAAAAATCTGATGCAAAAAAATATTTTGGAACGACATTTGAAGTAGGCCTACATGTGAATATGCACTTAATTTTTAAAAAAGCTTTGCTATTATGATAAACATGGCAAGGTTGCAACACAATCAATGACAATTCTAGAAAAGATTAAGCATAATCTTTGGCAAGGAGTATCCACAAGGTCCTGATATTGACTTTAGAAATTGTCTCCAAGAGCTAAAAATTGAACTATGAATTTGTGTGTTTGGGCATTCTAATATACAGTGCATATATATATATATATATATATATATATATATATATATATATATATATATATATATATATTTCCATGATATGGCCACATATTCATTTCAAAGAAAAAAAGCAATCTTTTGATAATTTGCTTTTATCCAAACGCGTTTCAGAGCGCTACAGTCTCCTTTGTCAATGGATTGATGTAAAACAAGGTAAAATCATTTTTATATGAGATGAAATGAAATGAACTCTGTTAAAATGGCGTCAGATGGCAATGTACAGATGAAACAGAAAAAGGACAGACATGAAATGACGTAGTTTGAATCCAATGACATAGCTATAGATTTAGCAGAAGTGGAAAGGAACCGTCTCTATTGTTCAGCAAATTATTATTGTTTTTAATCAGAATCGATTCGAGAATCTTGTGATTGTTGGTGCACGCAATGACTTTAAAATTCTTTCTCTCTAGTGCGTGTGGATGAACTGATATTTCAGTGGGTACTGGGTACCCCTTCATGTGCTCTGAGATCCGAGTAATAAAATGTCTAGAAGTCTCCCCGATATAGACATATTCACATTGTCCACAGGTGTACGAATACGTACATTTTGATTTCAAGTCGGAGGGAATAATATCTTTATTTCTAAAGAACATGCTGGTCTTCAACGTTTGAAAGACCGCTCTGATTTTTACATTGCTTGGTAACAATTTGTTTAGCTCATGTATTCTGCTTTTCAGAACAGGCGCTTTCTCACGGATAAAAGGAAATTGCCAATTGATGATTTTCAAATTTTCAGGTTTAGCCTCTTTTTCAACTCCAAACTGATTGTCAACTTTCGCTTTAACTTTGTCTATGGTATGTTCATCATACCCATTATCAATAAAAATTGTCTTGATTTTCAAGCAAGAATTTTGATAAATCTCAGAATTTGACGAAATGCGCCTAGCACGATAAAACAGCGAACGCATAGCAGCCAATTTGTACTGTATTGGAGCGTGAGAACAACTAGGAGTATAAACCTCAGTATTTGTCTCCTTTTGATACCATGAAGTAACAAACTGACTATCTTCACGTTTGATCATGATATCAAGGAAACAAATACCTCTGTCTTTCTCATCTTCCATGGTAAATTTGATGTCATTATCCAACGTGTTTATAAATTCAAAGAACTCTTTGGCATCAGCAGGAGTCTTGAATATAGCGAAACAATCGTCAACATATCTTTTATAAAAGACAAACTTGTTTCCAGAAAACTTTTCAAATTTGGATTCTACAAAACTCATGGCAAAAGATGCCATGGTAGGGCCTAAATTTGAACCCATAGACATGCCGTCAATTTGTCTGTAAAGTTGGTTATTAAAAGAAAACATTACATCTTTGCAAGCTAAGTTAAGCAGCTCCCGCATTATGTGCTTGGAGACTGGAAGCTCATTTTCAGCTATGTTAGAGATGATGTAATCAATAGTACGGTCGACAGGAATGCAGGTGAACAGAGCAGAGACATCATAGCTGCACATGTAAACATTATTTTTAGGTTCAACTTCGACGTTCTTTAAGCAATCCAAAAATTCAAAACTGTCCTTGACGTTATAAGTTTTTGGTATGTGCTTCTTTAAAACAGAGTCAAGCCAAGAGGCAATGTTGGAGAGATAAGAGTTTTTCATACTGAGAATTGGACGATAAGGAGGATTCTTAGAATCTTTATGGACTTTAGGAAGACCATACAATCTTGCTGGTTGAGAACCTTTGGCTTTGATAGCCTGAAAAATGGCATCGGAGATACAACCATCTTTTTTGAGCTTACTCAACTTTCGATTAAGCTTATCTTCCTCAACAATGTGGGGATTTTTCTTCGCTCTCTTATCAGGAACATATTGTTTGAGCCGTTTACTATCTGAGAGCAATGATAGCATTTTTCTCAGATACGTGTTTTTAGAATCGATGACAATGCCATTGCCTTTATCAAATTTGGAGATGTATAAATTTTCACGACCACCAAGATCACGTAAGCACTTCATTTTGCGAGAAGTACTTTTGGGAACTTTACATTTGGAAAAGTATGATTTAATGGAACTTCTCATTTTATGAAGAATGTCTTCAGACATATCCGTGTTGCGCTTAATTAGCGCAACTTAATTAGCGCTAATGTAGCTCATTTAATTAAGCGCAACACGGATATGTCTATATGAATATGATATATGATATATAGTTGCACTGCACTTACCGACTGTTGCTTTTCGATGAAATGAGGTAATGTCGGTCAAATCACCAAAAAAGTCAAATTACCGTTTAATTATACAAAAGAAAGGCTTCCATGATTTGCCTATTCGCTCTTCAATATTCACATGAATTGTAGAAAGTAAATCATGATTCCTTAATATTAAACAAATTAGTTGCGCACAATACTGCTGCATACATTAACATGTAAAATTCTGTCATCTAATACGATCACTACATATGCACATGCGAGCCTCTTAGCGGCCACTCCTTGTGGCCCGCTATCCCAACTTGGTTGCCCACCACCGTTGTAAAATATTGCTTCACTGACAAGCTGCATCTCTCAACAATTGTCCGGTGTCATTGTGGCTTAAGGATGTGCTTGCAAACTTATCAGGACTTGCTTGCCACAACAATAGTATGCCTAAGTTTGTTATATTTGTTGAGAAGAGATCAATTATGTAGTACCTACAATTCGCTTAGTATAGATTGGATTAAAATTACAATCAATTGAAAGATCAATATCATGAGCAGCATCGTGCATATATCAAGTCAAGGGCAAAATTACACAACCTTGCAATGTTTAAATGTACAATGAGGAAATTACATATGCACATACTTTCTAAGGAATACAAAAATACGTTTCAGGCTAATGTACGCCATGAAAATAGCCTTACTTCTGATTTCTTACGGAAGAGACTATCAGTTTATTTATACAAAGTGATGCAAAATATGATAACAAGTGAACATGATATCTCTATGACAAAATCCACAATCACATTCATTTTTAAGAAAAATCACTGATTTTGGTTACAGAACTGAGGGCACATCATCTAAATTGTCAATAAATGCTTGAATATCCCATATTGATCTGACCTCAACAGAGAATTATAGAGTCTTTACCAAATTGATATATTACAAATACACTTCGTTTGATCGGCATGTCGTCATGTGAAACTTTTGTTAAAATATTTATTTCTGATTATTATAGAAACACAATTAATTTTAGTTAAGACTCTATAACTTCAATTATAAGGATCGTTACAAGGGTTGTTATAACAGATATGCAAAATCATCTTAGAGAAGACATCACATTCGATATCGCGGCATTTTTACTTGAGTATCACGAATTCTGCTTCTCCTCCTTTTCTTTCTCCTTCTATTTTTCTGCCTTTTCCTTCTTCTTTTTTTCTTCTGACTTTTCGATTTTTCCCTTTCTTCTATGTATGCTTCCTTGCCTTCACCAACACACCTTCTAAGGAAAAAGCTTCTTCCAGCACGAAAAAAACTTTTCACTCGAGAGAGACGATCCTTAGTGAGAACCGGAATTTCCAATTCCCATTTCAGTAATTTATGATCCTCTGCATATTTTTCCCTGTAAGCTTCATCAAAGTTGTTCTTATCAAAATCGCGAAGCTTTTGAAGGCGCCTTATTTCTATGAACTTCAAATATTGTCTGACAGGCAATTGTTTTGCCATGTTATATTGCTTTTCAAGATAATAAGTCAAATAAATGTCGTCCAAAGAAATCAAATTGATATGCAACTCTTTCGTTATTTTATCATAGAACATTGGAAAAGAGGAATTGTAAATCAAAAGTTTAAAAATAGGTTTCAGTCCATGAATTACTTTCCTCTTCCTCTTGTTCTTCTTTTTGAAAGAATGTTTCAAATTCTTTATATGTCTCCGTAATCTCTTTGCTGCCTTCTTGAATTTTGATACATTTTCTTTTTTCAAGACGTTTACTTTATTCATGCTTGCCTGTAGAAGTTTCAGTCTCTCTCTTTTTCGAATCAATCGTAGCCGTAGGTATTTCATTTGCCACTGTCCCTTGATCCAAGCATTGAATAATCTGTTGAACTTTTGAATGACTGCTGAAAAATTGTTGTGCCTCAATAACGTCTGTAGGTCTTTTTTCACATTATCAATGTTCTTAAGATTCGTAGCCACAAAGTCGATATCAGATCTCAGCTCATAATTTATTTTTCTAAAGAATTTTCTGCACGATTTGTGTTTAAGTTTTCTTCTTTTTGTGTAAATGCTTTTTCCAAATGTTGATAACTGATGAGTCTTATGCCTGACACGGTTTTCTAATATTTTTTGTGGCCGTATTTCCCAAGTTTTGTCTTCCTCTTTTCCACCGTGTCGTGAATTTCCGTAAGTGTTAACAGCCAAATACCATTTATCTCCATTATTTATTTGCATAAAGATATATCTAGGAACTACGTCTTGTGTCCGGATAGTAATCCAGGTGCATTGATATGAAATGACTCCATTCTCAATACTCTGAAATGAAAATGTGATGCATTATCAATTGATATAGCTTCGATTAGTGCTTACTATATGCACGAACAAGAAATTGAATTGTGTGAGATATAGTCGATCACGTAAGTCGCTCAGTTTAAAAGTCGAATTCGGCGAGAAAAATTTTGCGCATAAGAATTTAATTTCGGACTTATTCTAACTTCACAAATCATTTCATAGGTCATTGAACAATAGAATCAGATCATTTTTAAGCCAAATCTTCTTATCAAGGTTGAAGTTTAAAAAGTGTTAAAGGCTAAAATCTTATGCTACAAATTTATGAATTCATAAATCTGATGTGTAACTGAAAAAGCTATAAAATGTTTGGATAAATTCGTGAGCAGTGAAAAACTGGATGCTTGTTTGACGCAGTGTTTCAGCCAAAAATCAGCGGTGTGAATACTTTGCAAATGAAACTCACCTTTTGACTTCTCCGCTAGAAATGATGGTGTCAGTAAGGTCCTGTTTAGCAAGCTAGTTATGAAATAAATTTAAGCTGCGATTACTATATTCCCTGCACTGCTGGACGTAGGCAAAAATTCCAGCAAGTTGTATGGGTTAAATAAAGGGCCTTAAGTAAAGCCTGTAATTTAACCCTATCCCACCTTTCTCTGAAGTGCAACCGTTTCGGATGGGGATTTATCACCCCTCCTTATCTTCTTAAGTATATACTCGTATTGTTCCGAATGACATGAAATTCACGTTGCAACATATTTCGTGTTCTAGCTTTCTAAGGCTGCAATTCATTTTGTCCAACTTTTCATCTTCGTACTTACATAGCAATTCAAGGTTTTTTTAGCGTGCAACTGGACACAATTTGTGCAGTTCTAAATTCAAATGTGCAATTCTTGATTTATGCAATTCAAAAATTGTAGTCAGGAAAATAGGTAAATTAAAAACATAACAGAAAGTGGAGTGGAAGTCAAAATATGAATGACAATTACATAAGTTACTTTACAATAAACAATTTTTGAGACATGACTATTTGTTGAAAATTGAAACTTTTAAAAATATTGACTATTGTGATTGATTGTCAAATGTGAGGCTTAATGAATATCAGCTGCAATATGCTCTAGGTGCACTTTTGGAGAGATCCGTTCTCCCTATAAGCCTACATCAGTGCGCCATAATTTTTGTCTGGAGGCCGAGGTGATGCGATGCGTTGCTACTACCACTGACCTTATGAACTGAGAATTGCAAAATTAATACATGCACATGCAGTTCTAGTAGAGTAAATACATGTTCATGTAATTCAATCAGAGAAAGTGTTAGCAGATCATGAAACATATTCTGTATAGGAGACAGAGTCAAGGATAAAGAAGGTAATTTTCTTAAACGTTTGCCATGACTTCCAACTTGCAAGCTTTGTATGTTGAATGCAAATCATCCAGCTAAAAGGTAGTAGTGGGCCACATCATCGATCTGGATTAGCTTTGTGGTCAGTTACTTCTGCAATAGGCTACTACAGAAATCAGAATCGTTGAAATGATAATGCTGTGAGGAGAGAACCTATGCGACTTTTTAAAAAAATGTGCGGGTTAAAACCAAAGAAAGATGCTTAATGTGCACATTTGTTATCGAAAACGGTACCAAAACAAAATTTTCAACTGCGGCTTGTTTTTCGATTTTCAAAACATTCTGTTCTCATTGAAACACATGCTTTGGGGCTTTTCTGTAAGTTTACCACAAGGATAAATGTTGAGCTTCCAGAAATACTAACCATACACAGAAATTGCACACACAAGTCTGCACCGAAGGCAGACTTCGGAAACCTCAAATACTTGCTTAAACCCGTGGGAAATATTGCAAAGTACCGACAGTATTTTAACAAAGGGAATTTGTTGATCTATTACGGAATCTGTATTAAAAGCACTTTACAAAATCTAGTAAATGCACAAAAAATTTGGAATGCATTGCTAGAAAATTCTTAAATATACATGATGCATCAGGGTTGAAACCGGATGGAATCGTCGGACGGCGTGATCAAAACTGGCCGGAATCAAAATTGATCGCATGGCGTTATATATCGCATGCTCAGGAAATAGGCGCGCTAGTCGCTATTGGTATTACATGGGGTTGCATTGAAAACATCTGAGCTCATAAGCCTCATGCTTCATGTAAACTATCCCACGTAATGAAATTATTCGTGATGTGGAATAATCCTGCGATAGGTAGGCTAAAGGAAGCACAATTCAAACGAAGTTTATGTAGCTAACCAAACGACGGGAGGTTATAGTCAACACAGCAGCAAAGCAAAAATCAAGCTCTTCATTCTTTTAAGGTCGATCAGCGCTAAATTTATGCAGAAGTTGGCGGCACTTCGGCGTCCCGCACTTTCGAAGGTCGATACAAACAAGGTGAACCTTAAAAGAAAAGGCAGCTTGATTTTTGCTTTGCTGCTACAAAAATTCATATAGGTTAGAATAAAGTATTCTGAAAATTTAATTTGAGTAGATTAGGTTAAATTACATGCATAAGTTAGCAATTTTTCTAACTGTTTCAGAAACAGTTCGCAACATTTGTGTTACTGCTACATATCATACGCATAGGTAGGTACTCTTACATTATGTTACATTTATAATACGTGCTCCTTAATGCTGTTTTTCTTTTGATTGATCAAGCGATTTCTTCTATAGAGAGAATGTTGTCAATGATCAACATAGGTCTAATAAAATTAAACAGTCAAAATTCATGGCCGGGAACGGGCCGACCGGTCCCAACCCTGTGATGTGTAATCGCAGGAGAAAGAGAAGTAGTTAGCTTTGCGTACGCGCTGGTAGTGAATGCGAACATTGATAGGAACATGTTCCGAATTGTCAATCGGAACATGTTCCGAACATGTCAATAGGAACCGCGTTCCGATTGACAACCGAATTGAGTTCATACTTAATGATTCAGTACACTTATTTGTGAGTTGAGATCGGAACGCTTTGTTCCGAAATTGAATTCGGAACGACTTGTTCTGAAATTGAATTAGAGTATGTGAATTAGAACAGAAATGCGAACATTTATTTCGGAACTTGAACAGCTAGTTGTTTGTTTTGAGACTGCTTCCTCAAATGCGACAATTGTGACCATTGTGACTATGATGACAACTGTATTGTATTTCATAAAAACAGATTTTACAGATCAGAAATTATGTTATCAATGTTATATTATTTGTTAATCAGAATCCCATTTTCAGAATTTGTGAAGTAAAAACAAGAGGTTTACAATGTAAGTGTAATTAACCATAAAAACTGAAGGAAGGGTATACATCACGTCCCTCGGGGGATTCTATTAACTTCAAGAAGTCCTCGGCCCATTCGAGAAATGTTGTATTGTTTGTGAACTCGTGTTCACACTCGTGTTTAGGGCACTTCGCCGGCAGTCCTTTTCTCCTTTGGAGTGCTGTCACTTTTAGAGTCTTCCAGAGCTCCACCTTGCATCCACAACACACAATGACACCCTTTAGGGAAAATCGGAACCTCTCTGATTGGCTGTTGGGAATTCCTTTGTTTGAAAAGTGTATAAGTCCTAGCTGTGTACCAATTCTTATCAAAGGTTCTAATCCTCAAGTTCCATATTATAAGCTGCATCTTCTAATCACATTGACAATGGAACGTACCACACCACCTCCCACTTCTCCAGTTGAAAAGATGGAATCGCCATGCGAACCCATGGTGTTGGGAACAAGACCTGTACTGTAACTCCTGATCCAGAGTCATCAGAAGATGAAAGCGTGGTACTAAGGAGGAGTGTCATCGAAACACCGGTGGAGGCCACCATAACCGTTAAGACACGTTGTGGAAGCCAGATTAGGAATGCGCCGAGGAAGATACACACCAAAAGGATAACTGTGAGATTGGAACCGCAAGAAAAGAACTTGACCACCGGGTTGGAGTTCAGCATAATCGACCTAGCCACGCCTCGCCGCTGCCCTGGTGCCCCCAAAAAGACAAGAGTGTGTGTTCGCGTTGACCTGAAGAAACTGATTCCTTTCCCAAATATTGATGATATGTGATTTGTTCTCTTTAATAACACTTACATAAATGAACAATCTTGTTTTATAATTTCACAACTTGAACTTCTGATAGGATTTGAATGTGAACTGGGGATATATTCATCTATGAAATAGCTACCTATAAGTATTTCTAAGTTTAATATTTTGCTACATCGACAATAAAGTACACAAACCGGCAGCAGTTGGACTTTATCATGTTTGGCATAAAGCTCTCCAGTCCAGATTTGAAAACAAATATTATGTCTTTAAAGGAGAGAATTGTGTTATGGACTTCTTGGATCACCTAGAAAATATAGCTCAAAACTTATATGATAATCAGCGTGCAATAAGCCGGCAACCAATGTGTCTTTCGTCTGATGAAGAAGAAAAACATAAAAATGTAATAAAAATTCCAATAAATGTAAAGCTGCGTTTAGTGATGATTGCATTAAAGTAAGAGATCACGACCATTTAGCAGGAAGATATAGACAAACAATATGCAGTAAATGCAATCTTCGATTAAAACTAAATAGGCGGGAACTGCCCCTCTTCTTCCATAATTTTAAGAATTATGATAGTCATGTCGTTTGCTACAAAGCAATTGGAATGAAGAAGTCATGGAAATTGGAAGTAGTAGCAGCAACAGCTGAAAAGTGTATAACTCTATCTGCCAGCGTCCCTATAAACGAAAAAAAGGGAAAACAATATACTTCAAGTTAAAATTCTCAGATTTTTGTCAATGTTCAAGTGCATCATTGAGTGAGTTAGCAAGAGGATTGCAAGTTTATGAACACATAGAAAAACTAAAAAATGAATTTCCCCTGTTAACAGATGATATTCAGATGATAGGGAGTGTTTCCCTACTGTTATTTCAAAAGTCTAAATACATTGTCAGAAAAATGTCTACCACACTGTGAATTTTATAATGATCTCACTCGTGAACGTTGTTCAGATAAAGAATACGAACACGCTAATAATGCGTGGTTTGCTTTCAATCGCATCAATTTTGGTGATTACATGCTTGCATATCTGAAACTAGATGTATTATTACTGGCAGATATTTTTGACGTTTTCAGGTCACAAAGTCAAAGTGAAGATGAAGTAGATCCTGTACATTTCGTTAGCCTTCCACATCTCAGCTTTACTTCAGCTTTAAATTTGACATCTAATGATCCTCCACACTACACACAATATGAAAGTATGTATAATCTCTTCGAAAGAGGAATCAGGGGTGGAATGACTTTTGCGAACATTCAGAGAGCACGTGCACGCATCTCGGAATTACAAAATAATACAAATGAAAGTCGTCACTTGTCTTACATTGATGTCAATAACCTTTACGGTTCTTCGCTCAGTAGGAGCTACCACATTCAAAATTAAAATGATTGAATGAAGGTGAAGTAAGCTATTTTTTAAACGAAGAAAATATTCAAACTATCGATAATGATGGTGAAATTAGACATATTTTTGATTTTGATTTGGAATATCCTGCAAACATACATGATGAAAATGCCGATTTCCCATTAGCGTCAGAGATGCAGACCGTAGAGCAAAATATGCTCTCAACTTTTATAAAGGATTTACATAGGAAAATAAGACCAGACACTAAATTCAGTTCAACTAAAAAACTCTTGCTTCATCAATTCAATAGACAAAATTATGTTGTACACTATTCAATATTAAAATTTTATTTTTCCTTGGGCATGAAAATCACAAAAATTCACAACGGTATAAAGTTCACACAAAAACCATAGTTGAGAACGTACATTGATATGAATTCACAAAAGAGAACTCAATCAAGTACTAACTTTGAAAAGTCATTTTTTTAAGTTGAAAAATAATTCTTCATATGGCAAAAGAATGGAAAATGTAAGACGAAGGAGAAAATTTAAATCAGTAAACAGCGTGGAGCAATGCCGAAAATTATCAAATCATCCTCTCTATGTGCAGCATGAGATATTTGATGAAGATCTAGTTGGTATGGAAATGTACAAACCTTCAATAATTTTAAAGACTTATGTTGGTTAGGCAGTACTTGACTATAGCAAGTTGGAAATGTACTAGCTATATTACAATGATTTGAAAAGATGTCCACTGATAAAAAGAACGCGGCTTTGTGGAGGTGATACCGACAGTTTTTTCCTATGTTTATACACCTCAACATCTGTCCGCCTGAAGGATGTACTTCAATATTTTGGTGAAAAATTTGACTCTTCAAACTATGTCAGTCATCACCGACTATACTCAACTACAAACAGAGCCAGATTAGGTTGTTTTAAAGATGAGTGTGCTGGAAAGTTGCTTGAGAAAATGATCTTGCTAAAAACCAAAAATGTATTCAATGAAACATCTAGATTCAACTTGTGATAGCATCAAGTGGGCAAAAGGAGTGCAGAGAGCTGCAGTTAGAAAATTACATCATAATGATTATAGGACTGTGTACTACAGTGAGAAAGATACAAGTGAAGAAATGAAAATCATAAATTCTAAAAATCACGTAGTCACTACAAAATCATTTAGAAATCACTTTGGGAGGATAAGCGCTGTTGGTTAAAAAATCTATCTCTACCATATGGACACTATAGTTTAGGACTTCCCCCACCTTCAAAGAAAAGGAGATGCCTTCCTGCTACAGCTGACGTAGAAGTTTAAGAAATTTAGCAAAGTAAGCTGACCAATAACTACATTTTCTGCTTAATTATGCTTACTAATATATAGGTAGATCAAATACAAAATGAAATTTCTACATTTTTCCGATTTGTAGAAATAATTACTAAAACATAGGTAGTCCTGCTATGAATTGAAGACATAGCACTCAACATCATTCCGATATGTTGAGATGCAAAATAGCAAGCTTAATGCAAACAAATAAATTTAGGTTTATATTTGAAAACATGCCTCATTACACTAGAACATGGAAATTAAACAACTCACAAAGCATTCACATAACAAATTCTAAGAAAGTAGTCTTTCGTCACTCAATAACAAATAGTGGTGGAAAGCATCGTGGCGTTTGCATTAGCCTTGACGCATTATCTTCACTGAAAGACTTCGCCGATGTGATTGACAACCGTAAGTCACGGATGAAGATTCCTCTCGATCACAAGGTATGGATAAAGTGTGACTCTACCGTCAAGCTATACGTCTGTTCACCAAAGAGAGAAGACATTGACTATCGATTTTTCCGTTTCAGTGACGTCACATGGAGAAAATTTGCAAAGGATATACTACTACATATGACTTCATTCATTGAGGATGGAGGACATCAAGCGGATGGAAGTCGTGAATCGCATGTTAACTACAAAAGTAAACTCAAAACTCAATCTTCAAGAAATCGAGCGGAACATACCCAACCGAAAGCAATGGTTATTAATAAAACACGAGATGAAGCCGACAACGAACCTGCATCTGGGAAGACCCTCAATGTTAACATGGATGATGCAGAGGAAGGATAAATATGTGACTATCCTATTCTTTCCAAATGGAACAATCCAATGTGTTGGAGGCTTCATGGATTTTGATCTACCATATCTACGCTCCACGTTGGAAAATTTCCTTGGAGAATTATTATCTGAATGGAAAGTGAAGACAATGACTGTCTTATTTGAATCATTATGACTTTCGTAGAGTTGCATCATCGAACAATCCTACTTATGAAGTGGAGCCCCCATATCATGTTTATGTGTTCCATAATGGAAAGATTGTGATAACCGGCATTAAAGACCTAAATGATGTTCCTCCCATCCTATGTGATTTGAGAAAAATATTTGTGAACTCTACATTGTAGCTATGCAAATATCTAGAAAAATACTGTACATTTGTAAATACATAATGAACTGTAAACGCGTTTTGTTTTCCCTCTAAAACCAACGATTTGGAACATAGAAACAAGGACACTTGCATATAAGATAGAGCTTTATTACAAACCAGTTTCAATAGACTTTGTAGGAATTACATCATTCTTATAGCCGTCTTTCGAAAAAAGTTGTAAAACACTTTTACAGTTATTTTTCAATGGTCTCTCGTTGACGAAATATAGCACGTAACCGCCGCACATGAGGGATACATTGCTTTGGAGTGGAAACGATGTAACTTTCTTAATCGTCCTGGAGAACCTGTCCATCCATAGTGCAATGACATGTAAGCGAGGTTGATTAAGAGAGTCAAAATATTCGGCCACTTTATAGCGATTGATGTACACTGCAACCCAATGTTTGCCAGGAGGATTGTTGCCATCCGTATTAATGATAAGCGAACAAGGATAGAAAGGAATTGAATCAGGTAAATTATCTCTAGAAAAGACATTGAGAAATATTGTCTTGGAGTAGGGATGAGCATTCCCCATTTTCCTCAAGATTTCTATGTTGCTTAAGTTACTCATCTCTGATAGCTGACAGTCACGTCTCTCATTCTTGTTATCTCAACTTTGCTATCATAGATAGCGTAAATGAGGCAAGTAATTGTTTTCTTCAAAGGTGACTCAAATGATACCTCTAGTCGTAGATTTCCATGCTTTGTAACTCCTAAGCTTTCACCACTAGATCTGCATCTGCTGTGAGGTTGTACATAATGAAGAAGTAGCCATTCTTGTACATATCCATTGTAATTCCATTTGAATCATCTGTGTTAAGCATGCCAAGTGCAGTGAAAGTAATACCATATTTACGCGCAAATTTACCCCCTTTAAAATTAGGCTGATAAGCTTTGAAAGCAACAAATTTTCCATCCTGATAGAGTGCTAGTTTACTAACGTTAAAGTGTTGGAAATTGAATGGATTCTTTTCAAAAGCACCAATAAATGACTCATTTTCCACAAATGTGATATACACCGCCTTTGGCGTCGCAGTGGGAAAAAGAATTGGGTAGGCATGAGAGGATTGTGAAGTTTGTTAGCACACTGTGATTAAGTGGATATATTGCATTGCTTTTCCTCAATCCTGTCGCATGCTCGTTGATGACTGACGGGTTCATTGTTATTCTCCTTACATTGAGTACGACATTACTTATGTTGATTTGGTAGTTTGTAGTTTCAAAAGCGATAAACGCAAACTCAGGATTTGCACTAATAAATTTTATTTGCATTTTAACCTGTGATAGTAGATATCTAGATTGACGAAGGAAATCAAGATACACAGGTCCTTTCAAGTATAATTCCTTTGAATCTGCTGTCAATTCCATTCGTTTTTCTAAACCTCCATTTGAAGCCTCATCCTATTTCCATTGCTGATCATCATACCAGCCGGCAACTTGCAAGTGTGACTAGCTTGCTTCTGAAATTGCGTCATTGCATTTATGTATGCCCCATAGGGATATGCTCGATCCCATCCTTCAACCTGTTTGTCATTCAATATTAAACACACATCTGAGAATAGACTGGCAATAGGAAGATTTGCCCATCCCACTTTATCCTTGGTTGAATCAATATTGGTACCATCAGTCTTCTTAATTTGTATACACAATTCTAAATCAATGGATTGACAGTCAATATAATCTTGAGGATTGGCAGATATATCAAACTGAATAGGCTGTTGGTTACCATCGATATTTGTTGTGGGGACTATGTCTACAATTGTTGAGGAAATGATGTCTGTTTGATGAGGGGGAGAATCGAAGAAGCCGAAAGTCGAGTTGATACTCTGGATAGTATTAGCTCTACAAATATGTTGTCTTCCTTCGTTTTGACTTGTTTCCCGTCGCCCTGGAATTTCGTTTTCGCTTTCTTGTTTTCATGCGACGTCTAGACTTAGAAAGTGCTGCTCTGGTAGGATTTTATTTTTCCTGCGCCTTTGCTTAGTAACTCGACCGGATCCAACTTGTCTTGACTTCCTACGTTTCTTCCGAACTGTACGCCTTGTCTTTGTTAAATCATCTAATGCGTCTATGGCAGATTGCTGTGCGCGCAATTTCATAGATTCACCTATATCCTCCCCTTGAAGTGCATCAGCTGCAACATTTGCACCAAAATCTAAAGCTCTGTTTCCAACCCACGTCATGAATGGTACGCCGAATCTTTCTTGCAACGTCTTCAACACTTCTAATAACTTCAAATTGATTCTTTACGCGGATGCTCCTTTTTTGTAATGCATACAATGGCACGATTCTACATTGAAAATCAGTGACTTTCCTTTCCGAACTCCACCCATGTCCATTGTACCAATACCTTGATGAAAACGTTGTTCTGGAATACCCAAAAGTGTGACTCAAATCCTTGACTAATACAAGAAGAGCATGCTTCCCTTCCTTCAACAGTTTTGTTGACCCCTTTATGACTGGTCTGTAGAATTTATTCAAGGTCAGCTTAAAGAGATCATTTATTCGTTGAAACATACTACCGATTTCCTTTTCTGCATCTTCCAAGCTCATTGTGGGAACTTTAGAATCAAGAGTAGACGTTGCAAATACCTTTTGAATTTTAATCATATTTTGGACAGATGGTAGAGATGTTGAATAAGGATGTAAAGTTAAATGATGAAACTCTCATGTACCATGTAGACTATTGTGAAATATACGAAAACAATCATCCTTCTCTCGCACTTCTTTATGTAATTCAAAATAGTTGCTTTTTAGCAAACTGATATTGCTGTAATAAGTAATTTCAAGTAGAGCAACTTCATGGGGTCCATGCAGAGTAATTGGATTAGCAAATTCAACAGAGTATTGAGATGGCCTGTTGCCTGGGAATATCTTGGGGTTGCTATTGCTTGGAAGAATGATGTTGAAGTTAGTAGACATGTTGAACTCATGTATGGAAGAAGTCACATGTTATATTAGCTTAAAGGCTACGTGTGTCCCACCTCCACATTTTGCAGATCCTGGTACGTTATCCAGCTATTGAATGAATCAGGATACCCTTTCCATTTAACTAGATATTTCCTTTGATTGCAATGACCTATCTTCCTAATTTGTGAGAAAAAGCCTTGCTGTTATTATAGATTTTTAACTACTATCCCAAATTTTTGCCTACTTAGGCCGCTTCAGGAGATTTATCTACTTTATCTTCATAATTATTTTATCAATCATATAGACCTCGTCACTTCTGTCTACTACTTGCAATTCATATGAGTAAAATTTTCCTTCAATTGGATTACCATGGTAATCTATCAATTTGTACATGATGGGTCTAAATTGTCTATTTACTTCATCTGCAAAAGACTCTTCTCCAGTCCAATTAGGTAGATAACCCTTCTCAAATGTGGACTTAACCTTCGAAATCGGACTCTATCACCACCATTTATTTTCTTTTCATTGGAAATGTTTTTCGCTTTCTTATCATGCAATCGAAGCCATATATCCATCGCATTATCTAGGGTAACATCAATTGGTCGCATCTTAATAATGCGATAATAGATTTCAATGTAATTCGTGAAAAATTTCTGCAACTCACCTACCCAAACATGTGCATTTTTTGCAGTGAAATAGCGCCATATTTTCGCTTTCAATGTGCGATTGAACCTCTCAACCATGGCAGTTTTATAAGCACTTTTGACGCTAAACAATTCTACATTATGTCTTTTAAGGAGACTTCGAATATGAGAGCTTTCGAATTCCATCGAGAATAAAACAAGTCATGTTCCATAATAACTTTATTTACATTCAGAAACTTTCATTTCACATTCACAGCATTTGTGTTTCCTCATCAATGTCAGCATTAAAAGAATTTTCGCGTCAATTTGAGCATCTTGGCGTTTCAATTTCAGCTTAACACTTCCTTCATTGGATTTCTGTCCCACTTTTTGCATTCTTCAACATCCTTCCCATCTTCTGAAGTAGATTTGTCGATGGTGATTAGGCACTCATCAATCGGCATTGGCTCATAAACCAACTGTAAAAGTTTCATTTATAATGATGACACTTTTCCGGTTGAGCCGTGAGCACCAATGTATAGTCTGTTGACGTGTATTAAACTCATGTATCGTCCGCACTTCGGATCATCACACTCCATTGTATTTCCAAGTAGATTGAATGCTTGAAAGTGATCGGACAATTTCAAGAATAGTGTATCGAACTGGGGTAATTCCTTATAGCCAATTCCTTCCTCTAACGCCTTCCTCCAATGTGAAGGAGCACTTTCGGGTAACTCAAAGCATTCCTTCGCCAAAGAGTCGATGGTTTTGAGTATCACCTGCTGCCATTTCGGAAAGGTCACTCGCATTTGTTTCATGTTGTTATATCCAGATGAAGACATACCATTACTGTGGAAAAATTGAAATTGAAGGTAGAAACCATCGTCACCATAGCTCAACGTTTGGAACCAAAAGGTATTTCCAATCCCTTGAACCCTCCTCGTCGGTCAGAATTTTAAGAGATCACGTTAGTAATAGGCAAAAGACCGTTCCAGGACACCATAAAATTCAAAGAAATAGTATCTTTAAAAACGACATAAATTCATGATTTTGAACCCTTTTTCAGGTTTTTAAGACCTAAATACATCAATTTAGACCATTCAAAAAGTACCATTTTTTCAAAAAATGGTATTTTTAAAAACGACATAAATTCATGAATTTGAACCCTTTTTCAGGTTTTTAAGACCTAAATACATCAATTTAGACCATTCAAAAAGTACCATTTTTTCAAAAAATGGTATTTTTAAAAACGACATAAATTCATGAATTTGATCCCTTTTTCAGGTTATGAAGACCTAAATTCATAAATTTAGGCGTTTTTAAAATACCCAATTTTTCAAATTTTTCAAAATCTCAAAATTTGAGAATTACATTTTTCACCCGCCCTTAAAATCATGACCGTTCCAGGACACCGAAAAAATCAGAAAAGTTAAGAATCTCAAATTTGTGATTATGACATTTTTCATTGCTTAAATCATGACCGTTCCAGGACACCGAAAATCATAAAAGTTGAGAATTTCAAATTCATGAATTTTATCCATCTTTCAGGTTTTTAAAATATATCATGTGTCTAATAATATTTCTTTAAGAATGTAACACAATCTCTCACAATGCCTGTTATTGTTACTGCTTTGCACTCAGATGATCACTCAATTGTAGAGAACATCTGCTTCTCGCATTTATGAATAAAAGGCATTTCAGTGTAAAGAGCTGTGACCTCCAACTCAAACATTTGAAAGGAAACAATGTATAAAAGAACAAACAGCTGCTACACCTACTTAGACATTTGTAAGACGTGGAATATATTGCAGCATGTAGGAAGTAAGACTTCATTTACAATTCCATTAATCATAACTGGTGACTTTTCTTTCTTCATTGCAAAATGCCAAAACGTACTGCCGCGGAAGCTTTTTCGTTTTACATGCCGATTTTACAAAACTTAATTAAAGAAGAGCACAAAGAAACTGCGAATAAATACTTTGAAGAGTGGAAGTCAGAAATTCAATCGAGAAAGAAGAACAAATTGGACTCTCAAAAACAAGTGGAGGATATTACAGTAAAAATAGAACAGTATCTGACCACTACTACAATTCCTCAGTTCAATGTTACAAAAGAACATTTCATTACCATCGAGGATAGTGCTACTATGATTTCAAAACTGATTGCAAGTGATAAAGTACACCATGGGTCGTTGCTGAGAAGTGCTGCTTATCAAGGTTATGGATTAAAAGAATTCTGGAATTGAGTGACAATAAAAAGAACAGATTTGTGGCAAACTTGGAACTATTTAGAATTTCCTATAACGTAAGTTATTGTTATTTCTTTATGAACTTATGAGATCTAATTCTACCACACGTATTATTTTTAAATTCATCAATGCCCATTAGTTTTGTTAGAAAACATTTTAAAGAAATCAAAATTTATATAGAAAAATTGAATCAACCGACAACTATAGAAGAAATAAGGTTTGGTTCCCAATATGAATGAACATTAACTGTGTTGTTTCACTTTTTAAGATATGTGCAATGTACATACATATTTGATGCATACATATTTATGAAGACTTCTTTATAAGTAGTAGCACATTTTGGATTATTTTGAAATGTAATTAAATTTTCTTTTGTTCTCCAGTCTCATGGTAGTAGACTGACATTGTACAATTGTATGATACGATTGATTGTTGTATTATTATATTTGATATTTAAGAATGATTCATGGAACTTAGTAGTAACACATTTTGGATTATTTTGAAATGTAATTAAATTTTTTTTTGTTCTCCAGTCTACTGATAGTAGACTGCTATTGTACAATTGTATGATAGGTTTGATTGTTGTATTATTATATTTGATGCAAAATACACTGCCGTTGATTTTATTTTTCTGTACAAGAAATAGACATTATTACAGTTATTGGAATTTATTTCATTTAAAATGAATGATGAAAATCCGACAGTTATACTGAGTAATATAGGTGATATATTACGTCAGGTTAATAACATGACTGAGTTTTTAAAATTATACGGCAAACAAACAACTGCTAATTTCGATTTAAATAGAATTTCAGAAGATTGTATTCAAAATATTTATTCAAAATATTTCTTTAAAAAATGGAAGAAACAAAAATGGAAGAAACCGCAAGAATATATCCTTCGTTATCATATGAACGTAGTTCTACTTTAATGGACATTGAAAAAATGAACAAAGAAAAACACAAAGATAGAGTTAGGTATATGAAAGATAAGGAATCTCAATTATTATTAAGATTAGAGCATTATAAAAAATTAAGAAAGAGATGGACTAAAGTTAAGAATGTAACACAAGGAATTGGCATATTCTTAACAATAACTTTGGGTGCTTTAACATTTGTTATATCTTCAGGTGTTTTAGTAATTCCAGTAGTTGCTACAGCTTTAACAGGTACGGGTGTTTTTCCAACTTCACTTGTTACAATGTTAGATAAATCTTTAATATCAAAGAAACGAAAATCATTAAAAACTAAGCATTTACATATTAAAGAAGTGTATGACAAATTACACTACTACTTTCAAAGAGTATGTGATGATAATGTTATTACGTTAGATGAGATTGAAAAATTTGATCAAATAGTTAATGAAGTAAATCAAATATCATTTCAATTGCAGTCAGAAGAAGTTGATGATAAGAATAAACAGGATGGCAAAATTTCGAGTGATGGTAAAATTTCTAATGAAGAAAATGACAAAATTTTTTTAGATGAGCTAAAAACTTTAAGCGAAAATTTAAGCAAAACTTTATTAAACAAAACTTAAAACGAGAAAACTTTAAACGAAAAGATGTCAGACAACAAAGCAATAAAAAAATAATTTGTTCAGTAAAATGTTTTTGCTGTATTCCAATGTTACCACAAAATTCAAATATTATATTTTAAAAATGGATAAAATTAGAGCTGATAATTTTAAAAGAATTAAACAATTAGAAGAGTTAATAAAACAAAGAAATATTATGAAAGAAAATCATCTTCAACATAGAATGATAAAAGCTGGTATTCAATCTGATATGTTTGAAAAAATGCAGCAAACCGAGCAAGTAAAAACTGATTTTGAAAAAACTATGAAACCATTTAAAACTCTTGAAAAAGAACTTACAAATAATGATATACAAATTGATATAACAGATCCAGAGCACAAAACTATATTAGATGACTATGGATTACTAGAATCAAACATTAATAAGAAATTACCAAAATCTATGCAATTTGAACATTCTATTTCATTTATAGATGGAAAAACAATACCTAGATTTTATCTCGGTCAAAAAGAAATATTTCCACAACCTTTTCGAGGTTTAATCTTTTCACCAGATAAATCTCCTTTAAATTTAGATAGAAATTTTGTTGATCTTTTAAGAGGAGCAGATTTAAATAATTATGCTGTAGAAGATCTCATAAAATATAAAGCTATGTTAGATAGAGTTGGTGCAGTAAAATCTCTTAGACGTTATAAACAATTAGAAAATTTATTATCAACGGGAGTTAAAGTAGGGAAAGGTTTTAAAAAAGAAACAATTGTATTCTTACCAGATGATCCACAAGAATTACTAAATAGATTAAATATTTTAATATCGGCAGTAAAAGCAGGACATAATTCTAGTTTCAATGAAATTCATGCTATATTAAAAAGACTGTTAGAAAAGAAGATTCTAAATGAAGAGGATTATAAAAGTGTAGCTGAAATATGTTGTTTCTAATTTTTATCTATGATTTTTATCTACGATTTTTATCTATAATATTTATTCAAAATTTTAACTAAAAAATGTGTTCAGCAGATTTAAACAAAATTAATAATCATTTAGAAAATCTAACAGAGATTTTGGGTTCATCAAAATTTAGTACGACGTTAAAAATTATAACAACTACTTCATCACACACTTGTAATTTAGAACCCATTCTTCATTTAGAAGAAAATAAAAATTATCAAATTGCATTGACTAGTTTCTCTACATTTAACACTATTCGAAACGTTATCAAAGATGTGAATGACCAATTTAGATATTCTACTGATAAAGGCAAAACCTGGAAAATACAATCTTTTCTTCCTGGTTCTTACGAAGTTGAATCAATATCAACTGAAATTAAGAGAAATTTAGGTATACCATTTAAAGATAAGAAACAATTACATTTTGCAGTTGAACCGGTAGTTAATAAATTTTCTCTTACTTTAGACGAAAATCATCAAGTTGATTTTAATCATGATAGATCATTGTCAAAGCTATTAGGATTTAATAAACAAACCTATAGTCAAGGTTATCATTTAGTTGAGAAGATTCCAAAGATAACTGAAATAAATTCAATTGTTGTACATTGTGACATTATTGAAGGAGGATATATAAATGGTAAATTATCAAATTTAATATTCAGTTTTCCAGCTTTTACTGTACCCATTGGTTATAGACTAAATGTAATTCCAGAAACATTAATATATTTCCCTATTACAAGAAAAACTATTAACAACATTAACATGAGAATCACTGATGAAAAAGGACAAGAAATAAATTTTGGAGGTGAAGAGATTATGATAGATCTTTTGGTTCGGGAGGTGTAAACTCCCGTTCGAGAGGTATAAACTCCCGTTCGGGAGGTATAAACTCCCGTTCGGGAGGTATAAACTCCCACGCGAAGATAGAGAAGTTTAATTTTCTTCTTCTTCTTTTAAATTAAAAATAAATTTTTTTTATTAAAAAATGAGTGAAGTACTACCATTAAATAAAAAAAACTTAAATTTAATCATCGTCCAAATTTATCTAATAAAGTTTTGTCAGTTATTTGCGGAAGATCAGGTTGTGGTAAAACGTATCTATTGTTTAAAATTTTAACGACTCCAAATTTTTTGGATTATAACAATCTTATAATTTATACAACAACAGCAGAACAACCCGTCTATCAATTTTTAAAATATGGATTTGAAAATAATCTTAAAAAAGCAGCAATTGCTTCATTATTCAAAGAATATGAAAAATCTGAAGATGAAGAAAAAATAAGTTCGTGGTGTGAAGAAGCAGCAAAAAATAATCAGTTAGTTGAAACCAATAAAAATAAGCATATAAAGATACAATTAATAGATGATAGTGGTAATATGCAAGATCCCAGTAAACTAGATAATACAATGAAACATTGTGTAATTTTTGATGATTGTGTTAATGATAGAAATTAGTCAGTTCAGAGAAATTATTTCACAAGAGGTAGACATAATAACTGTAGTGTATTTTATTTAACACAAAGTATGTATTCATTAGACGGAAGTGTTATTAGAAAGAATGCAAATATATTTATACTATTTGAAATAAATGCAAGAAACTTAAGTGATTTGTTAAGAGATTTATGTGTAAGAAATAAAGATGAATTTAAACAATCGTGAAACAATGCTTGGTCAAAAGATTATGGATTTATCACAATTAATATTGATAAAAAATTCATGATAGAGTTATAGAAGATTTGTTTACTGAGCAATAAATAATAAAATTTTTATTCTAGACTGATTTAAATAATAATAAATAAACTTTAAAAAGGTGAAGTAGTTATTCCATCAGGTAAAATTTTTCTTTTATCATCAAATGGATCTAATGCTAATTTATGTTCTTCTTTTAAATACAATTTATGTTTCTTTGAATTAAGTCTATAATTACATGCTGTTTTTATTTCATTATTAAATAATGCATTTTTATAATCTTGAAATGTTATTTGATTAGCCACTGATGCCTTTGAAATTCCTTTTAATGTTTTATGTGTTTTAATATTATTAGTTGTATCATAACAGTAACATTTAGATTTTAAAAATATAGCTTCTGTTATGAAATCTTCATTTCCTTCTAATTCATCTTTTACTTTACATAAATCAGAAGGATGAATGATATCTTTTATTTTATCTATTTCTTTAACAAGTGTAGAATTATACGGTATTGTTAATTCTAAGAAAACGGAATCCGTATCTGTAAAGTGTAATTTATAGTTTTTGCCATAAGCAGGTGCTAAATAATCATATATAAATTTATACATAAATAGTTTAGCTTATTCTAATATAGTGAATCCAATAAAATTAAATTTATCATGTTTTACGCTAATTCGACGTAAATGTACAGCACATAGTTCATCACTAAATCTAGTAGTTCTTTTATATGTAGGTTTCCTTGTTAAATTTTGAATCCTATCTTTATCATAAACTATTTCAATATTTTGTCTATTACGCACATTTTCTAAAGTCTTACCATAAAATTCATTATTCATTAATTTGAAGAACACGTTTCCAAAATCATCTTTATTTCTTTTAGCTATTTTACGTTTTTCAATATTGAACTCTATATAATTTTTTAACCATTTAGATTTTTGATAAAATAGTTTTCGATGTATTTTGGTGAGAATCATTCCATGTTCTAAATACCAATCTAGCATTCTTCCTTCAACAACATACTTTCCTTTATTACTTTGTGTTAACATAAGTTTTTTTGTTGGTCTGTATTTCTTAGGAATTATAGATTTTTGATAATCTGAAAAATCTTCTATATTGGGAATTTTGTTTTCGGGACAGAAAGGAAAATATTTTGCTTTATCTTTTATTTCATCAGGGTATACTAAATCAACTTCATATATATAACCATGATTATAATTTCCATCATATGTTTTTTGATAATCAAGAATATTACACCATTCCATCTCACCTGTTGGTAATTCTTGTATCATGCAAGAAGAATATAAGCTATTAAAAGCATAATATAACAAATAGTTTTCTCTCATGATTTCATCAACTGCTGCTTGACTATCTTCATTTGATATAAGTCCTTCTATATTTTGATTAAACAATTTTATAAACTGATCGCTTTCTTCTGGAGATAAAGGTTTCATTATTCCATAATCATCAGGATTTACTTTTTTATTGTAACACTGCACATAACGATTACCTAAAACTGATGAAACTCCACCTCTAATTCCAGATTCAAAAAATAATAATTTATCATATGTATTTTCTTTATAATGTGTAAGTTTAACATTTGTATGTTTTAATCCTGCTAACCATGTTAAACCTGGTGTAGAATAACAATAACATGGATCTATTCCGTAATATTCTAAACACATATCACGAAAGTTTTCAAAAAGATCAGCTAGTATTAATACATCTATCTGTAGATATTTCATTGTATAATCATACATTGTTTTACAATTTAACTCTCTCCAATTCTTTTCAGCTTCTGCATAATCTTCTTCAGATAATTGTGATTGTTTTAATGTTGATTTAAATTTATTTATTGGAGGAAGTTGTTTTTCTTCCATAATTTTATTCACAGAATTAAAATCAGTCTTCGACTGTGAACCACAGGTTTTATCTCCAGTTATATATTCATACGGAAATATGACTTTTAAAGGTTTTTAATTATATTTATTTAATATTTTACATTGTTCAGATTTCAAAGTTTTTCCCATAACATCTAATGAATAAGGAGTAAAAAATCTAAATGCATCTAAAATTCTAATACAACCTAATTGCATTGAAAAATATTCTTCTTCTGTTTTACATAGTACATTTATTTGTTGTTGTAATTTTTCAGATGAAAATAAATCTTTCATTACTAGATGGAAATCATATTTAGAACCATTGTAGAAATATAGAGGAACAAAGTTATATTTAAATTTATTAGCATTAAGATTACAAGAATTATGTGCTGCACCTCTATATAATCCATTTAGATGATCATGATCTTTTACCTTATCAAGATATCTACCTTTGCCATTTTTATAATTTTTTGTAAATTCTTTTCCACAGTAATAACAATTTGTTTCATTAACAAAATTAATTTTTTCTTTTTCTGTTAATGGAAGCATTGGTATATTTGTTTCAAGCAATTGTGAAAAATAATTTTGTAATTCTTCTACTTTCTTTGAAAACATTTCTGAACTATCTTCACCATAGTATTGAAAATATTCTGATTTAAATAATTCAGGATAATTTGAATGAATGTACATTCCCCAACATAATGGTTTTTGTTCAAATAAATATTTTTCTTTACATTGTTCAGGTGTACTTTTTTCAGAATTATCATTTTCAGAATCGGGCGAAGCCCTGGAAGACATCTCCGATGTCCCGTGCTTTTGTGTCATATTAACATTATATGCTTCGAAATCACAATATATTGTAAAGGGTACTTTATTTTTCAAATAATGTCTATTATATATTAAATAATCATCTTTAGGACAAGTATTTTCAAATGCTTCATTTTGTTGGCAATTTTCCAAATGTCTATTTATTTCTTCTTTAGTTCTAAAGCTCGTCATACATTGGAGACAAGGAAAATTAGCATTATCTGAAGTTTTTGTAAATATAGAAACATCTTTACACAATATAAAATGACCCTGATAATATAATCTATTCGCTTGTGCTGGTTGTTTTGTTTGTCTTAATTTTTCAAATTTATCTTTATATATTTCATGTGTTTCATCAATTTCTTTTGTAAGATTAAATGTATTTCGATGAAAATTTTGATTTAATATTTGTAACTGATAACTATATTCTTTATCATATTGTTGTTTATATTGTTGTTGACATTTTTTTAGACATTCATTTATTTTTTGATTGGTTTCATTTTCTTCATTATTTAATTCTTTTTTGTCTTCATTTAATTTTTGAATCGTTTCTATCTTATTTTGATATTTATGGCCATATTCTTGTACTAATATTTTTGTTTGTTGTTGATAATCTGTTTTACATTTTTGTAAACTTTTATTTAAATTTTCTAATTTTTGTTGATATTCTAAAGATAAAGATGAATATTTGTAATTATAATCATCATTACGTCCTTTATAATTATTATGATTAATCATTATTGGTGATAATGTTTTAACAATTTCAAATTTTTCAGTACATATTATATTTCCTTGGTAAAAAGTATTATGATGCATGTAATTTCCTCTTTTATTGTATACTATTTCTGATTGACATAAATTTTTATTATTCAAATAAAATTTTTTTGAATTTGAGTAAAGTGGAGTAATTTTACCAATAGAAACATAATTCACATTTAATTCAAAAACATTTCTACTAAATTTTTATTCTTTTTATGAAACTTTATTAACATATTATAATCATATGGAAATTCATCTAAACCATCCGAAAGATCAAATTCCTTTATATATTCTTCTTTATTATAATGACTTAGTCTTTCTTTATGATATTCTGCAGGATGTAAATGTGCTATAATACTCCACAGAAAACAATAATCATCTTCATTTTTTATGTTGATTATTTGTGGTGAACTGAAAGGTAAAGGAACATAACTACCACCAGTATTATTTTTATATTTATCAATTACTATTTTCTTAGATAGTATTTTAACAAATCTCCAACCAGATTCACGTAACTGGGCTTCAATTATACAATTTTCTAATTTAAGTATCATCGATTCAAATATGGGTTGTATATCATTTACATTATGAATTTCTTGTGAATTTGTAAAATGTCCTTGTATTATTTCTTCAGGAATTCCATCAGGTCCATTTTTTGTATAAAGTACTTCTACATTCATATAACATTTGAAAGATTTCTTAAATATTTTGAAAAAGTTGGATAGAATATCAGAAAAAGTTTTATCGGTTTCATTATGTTCAACAGATTCATTAAATAAATATTTTATATCTGTTACCGCTTCATCGGTTCGTTCAGCTTCATAAAATTCATCAGTATCGCTAAATAAATATCTTCCATCTGGTACACGGGCCAAGCCCTAGAACCTTCGGTTTGTATGGTCTCATCTTCACTATTAAAAACTTTTTCATATTCCGAATGTGAATAATCATCAAACATTTTTTTAACTTTTATATCAGTAGGCAATGTTTCTAGATAGTTTTTATAACTATTTAATTTTAATATATTTCCTTCATCAACTCGATCTACATTTTGTAAATGCAATTTACTATTTAAATGAGATTGATAACTTCTTTTTGTTTGCAACTTTTTTTACATGAGTTGCAATAAAACTTGGTATTTTCCATTTTTTTTATTTTTTAAAGAAAAAATTGTGTTTTAATTTTAGATATAAACATTCTAATATCAAGGACTTGAGTGTTATTTTATATTATTATATATTACACGTTCTTAAGTTATTTTATTTTCTTTATCATATCAAGTTTTATCATATTAAGTTTTATCATATAACGTTTTATCAAAAGATAATTTAAATTTATTTTCACTAACTATTGATTCTTCATCATCATCATCAATTGATTCTTCATCATCATCATAAATTGATTCTTCAACATCATAAATTACACTTTTTGGTATAGGATGCCATTCCCTGATAGGATACCATTCTCTTATTGGAATATCTAACTCTAAATTACATTTTTATCTGATAATAATATAATAGAGAAAAATATTGGTCTTTGATCTCTTTTGGAAAATTTAATAACACCACCATGATCTGAATCACTTTTAGTTTTTATTAAAGATGATAAAATTTTAAATTGATTAGATGTAAATCCTAATTTAAATTTTGTAGAGCCGACACATAGTTGTCTAACAGTATCTTCAACTATTCCATCATTATTATTTTCAATTGTAAGAAAATGAAATTTAGATAAATTTTGATTATATGTAGTATTAATATCATGTACATCAGTATGAGATATAAATTTTTCTTCACTTAAATTTTTATAATTACTAATATTTTTATAATCTTTTTTACTATTTACACCTTTTTCAGATGTTTCAGAATCATCATCTATATTATCATCATTTATATTATTATCATTATTATTATCATAAGATTCTTTAGGATCGGGCAAAGCCCTAGAACCTTCGGTTCGTTTATTATGATTATGATTATGGTCATTGTTAATAGTATAAGGTGTTGTCCACATATAAATTTTCTCTTGTTGAGCTAAGCCATTTATATAAGATTTTAACAAATTAATATTTAAATTTGAATATAATCCTATATATGTATCATCATCATATCTTTGGGGCATTTCTAATGTTTCTTGTTTATAAATTGTATCTCTATAATATTTTTGACATAATAATTCTTCATTATGTTTTTTACTCTCGATATGAATATAATATTGGTTTTGCTCATCAACAAATAATCTTATTTTTTCTTTTGAAAAAGATTTTAATTTTTTAACTAATTCTTTAATATTGATATAATTAATAATTTTAGTTTCTATCCAATCAGTATTACTAATTGGTAATACTGCTCTAATAAAACCATAAACATTATTATGACCTATTATAACCATATTTTCTTTATTTAATTCTACATAAGCCACATCATTATATTTACTTACAATCTCCATAAATTTAATAAATGGATCACCTGGAAAAATACAATAATTAGTTTCTATAGAAGGTAAACCTTTAGTCTGTTCTCTAAATATTTCGGCTTGTAATTCAAATAAAATATTAACATCTATACATGGATTATTATTATTATTATTATTATCAAAACATTTATTTTCAAATCCCGTTGATCTCGTCGAATAAGAAGAACAGGATGATGCGGACGAATATAATTTTTTTAAATTTGGTTTTTCCATTTTTTTATTTTTATTAGAAAAAATTTTATTTTTTTTATTTTTATCGGAAAAATTTTTTTTCATCATTACATAAAAAAATTACTTTTTTATTGTTTTAAAAATGATGTTATCAAATGTTGGTGGAGGTGCATATATCCCGAATAATCGTGAATTAGAAATAGAGATAGAAAATTATATGAAAACTGGAGACGTTTTATCTGGTCCATTGCATCTTTCTATTCTTCCGCAACAAAATACAGAGTTAACAAATAAACAATATGTTGATACACAAATCAATGACTTAAGAGAAAAATATATAAACGATGTTTTGGTTCCACTGATGAACGAATTAAAGTTGCTTAAACTTAATGACAAATCATTAAACGAAAAATTATTAAAACTTGATAAAAAGGATAGAGAGCTAGAAGCAGATATAGCAAAACTTTTTAAAAAGATTTCAGAACAATCAAAAATTTTAATATTACTTTCTATAAATTTAAAATCTGCAGTCATTAAAAATAAACATCAGATAAAAATGTTAAAAGAACAATTAGAAGATGAAATAGAAAATCTACCTGAAAGAATTAAAAAAAATTTAAAGCAGTTACAAACTACATTCCAAGAAAGTGTTGATGAATTGAGTTCTAAAATTACTCAACAAATGAAAAAGATGAATAGAATGATAAATGAAGTAAACTCACTTAATCAAAAAGTTGATAAAATGAAAACTCTTAAAATCAATTTAGAAAATGAATTAAAGAAAAATTTGCAAGAAAACTCTAAAGAAAATAAAGAACAGTTAGATGCTGTTAAAAAACAATTAGATGTTCTTAAAATTAAGTTAAATGCTCTTAAAGCGGCGTTGAAGATGAATCAGGAGAAAATGCAAGTTAATAGAAAAGAAATTAAAGTACATCACACGCTACTTGACGCAATAGATAAAGTGCAACAATCAATTAATAAAGTTATCTCGAAGTTGTTGTCCATTCACAAACGTAAATCTTAGCGTAAATATTAACGTAAATATTTTTCCCAAAAGTCAAATTTATTCCTAAAAAATGCCTATAATTTATAAACACAATCTTAAACATTTTGCTTCAAATCAAAGAATTGCTCATGAACCACGTATGAATCCTGTTTATCATTATGATAATAGAGAAACAGTTCACACGGAAGGAGCTGGCATCTTTTCTGGTATTGGAAGTATCGTTAACTTAATTAAAAATGATAAAGATTTGATTACATCTGCTGCAAAAGGAGCAGCTGCTATAGGTAGTACAGCTAGTGCAATATCAAATGCTGTTAAGTCTCAAAACGAACTAAAACAACTAGAAGCTATTCGTAAACTTAGGAATGATTCTGAAGAACAAAAAGATTTAAAAAAACTTTCAGAGGAAACAAAAAACAAAATTGCTAACATAGCTGTGGGGGAAACCTTGAGGAGCGGAGCTCCGTCTGATAGTAAACATAAGAAGAAATCAGGCGTAGCCATAAAACGTTCAATTGAAGAAATAAGAGGTAATGGTGTCAACAGCAACCTTCGGTCTAACCAGCAAAGCTGTAGCGGAGCCGGTCTAGCAAAATTCTAAAATTATATTTTAGTAAAATTATTTTAGTAAAATTTTTTAGCAAAATTATTTTTGTAAAATTATTTTAGTAAAATTTTTTCTGTGTGTGAGAAAAAACAAAAAGTCAAATTATTTTTTATAAAAATATCTTCGCACATCGAAAATAAATTTGAATTAGATAAACCACCAGGTGTTAGTTATAATCAAAAAAAGAATGACTATATAAGAATTGCTATGAATCCCGGATCTTCTAGTAGAGTAAATACTGGAGGTGATTTAATTTTTGAACTTGATTATCAGCAGAGTTATTTATATTTACCTGATTCGTTTTTACACTGTGAATATTCTTTATATAGTGATGCTAATTTTACAACACCATTACCAGATACCGATAATATTGCACTAGAGAATAATTTTTTTCCAAGATTATTTACACAAATGCGTTTAGATGTTGCAACTCAAAATATAGAAACAATAAGTGATTCTCCAGGTGTAATTGATACAATGCTTAGATTTGTAACAATTGGTGAAAATAATAAAAAGTATGAAATCGAAGGTTGGTATCCTGATACTAATGATGGTATAATTGTTGATGATTTAACTTACGCTGGAACAGACGCAGCAGGAAATGCGAAAGATGTAGAAAATATTGCAAAACATTTAAATAAAACAAACAATAGTGCATATAAAGAAAGACGTGAATTTAACAAGAAAAGTAAACAGACAGTAAATTGGTCATTGTCTCCATTATTCGGATATTTAGATTATGATAAAATATCATATTAATTAAAATTTAAATTAATAATTCATCGTACAGCAAATAATGAATTAATCTTTTTTGGTAAGACTGGAAAAAAAGCATATTTAAAAATTTATAGACTTGAATGGTGGATTAAGCATATTACTCCTAGTTTAGAGATTGAAACAGCTATTGCAACAAGATTAAATACTAACAAACCAATTCCAGTAAATTTTCTAAAGCGTACTGCTAGTTCTGCAACTTTTTCTGAACAAAGATTTAACTGGCATTTTACTAGAACTGCGAATACTCCAAGATATTTATTACTAACATTTCAAAGAAATAATTCTCCAAGTTTTGATAAGAACAACAATCTTTTTCATATTAATACAATTCGGAGTTTACAAGTTTCATTAAATCAAACCCGATATCCAATTGATCCATTAAGATTCGATGATACCGATAATCAATTTATGGAAGGATATGATTCTTATAGAAATCTTTGTATAGAATTTAGAGTTGAACCACAATTAACTCCTGGAGATTGGAGACATTTATATCCTGTTTTCTGTTTCGATTTAAGTGCACAATCTGAAGATATTATCAAGACTGGTTGTCATGTAACAATTAATATTGAAAAAAAGATTCCAAACTTCATTGATGGCTTGTGGTTTATTGCTAGAAGATGTAAAATATTCTATTGAAATTCTTAATGGAAAGATGGCTAGGATAAGTTAATTAAATTCTTAGATTAAATTTTTTTTCATAACTAGAATAGATTAAAATTTTTGATAACTTAAAATTTTTTTATTAAAAATGTCGCAAGTGAAAAGTAATAATAATAAAACTGTTGAATTAAAGTTACGTAATATTGTTGACAAAAATACACCTAAAACTATTACGATTAACAAAGAAAGTATTACATAAGTAAACCAATGATAGAGAATATTCAATTACAAGAAGAAAAGAATGGTGGAATTCTCCCATTAATTCCACTACTAATAGGAGGCATAGCAGCAGCAGGAAGTGTTGCAGGTGGGACAGCTGGTAATGTCCAAGCCAAAGTAAGTATATAAGGGAAGTATGGAATCAATGGTTGATTTGTGGCGACAGCTATGATATTACTTTTTCGCCAGCTCTTATAAGCAGTTTTATTTGATATCGCAATTGACAACAGAATAGTATTGAAATATCGAATGGAAGGGACTGAATAGCTATGTCAAAACTATGAAATAGTGAAAAATTACATAATTATCCGTAGACATCTGGAAGACAAAAACATGAGATGAAGATCCATTTCTATGGTTAAGATGCTAGATTCGATTTGGCATAGAAATTAATTGATTATTAAGGTACTTAATGAACGACTACAATCCACTCTGTACGAGTTAAGGGGGGACTTACACTTATCCCAAAAATGTATGTTATCTTTTTATATAACCAAGCAAACCTCTTATCATACTGTAATAAATGTTTCTATTGCGTAAGTTAAGAAAAGCAATTAACCTCATGATAAATGCTGATATTTTCAAACGATTATAAAATGTTGCTACATTATCGAAAGAGACCTGATGAATTGATCATACTTCTGATTCTTTGAAGTATAAATATTTATTTGTATCAACTGCGCTCTGAGGAATGCTCGTTCAGTCTCCGACCTTCCATGGATTGTCAAGTCCTTCAAACAATTACTTCCACCTGTTCTTGATACTTTCCTGTACGCCAGATCATATCACATATGTTCGATAGGATTAAGATCTGGTAATCTTGATGGCCGTTACTATCTTTCAATTACTTCTAGCATGATGAGACTGATCAGCCAATGATGAGCTCTGTTTCATGAAAGATGGAATCCGACGGTCTGCTGACGATGCATAGAAAAAATACTCGGGGTATTAACGTAAGTATTCACGTTTTTCTAATTTTACGAAAGATTTCAGAATTTGTAGCTCACTAAGATCATAAAGTCAGATCACTCCCAGAACATCTATTGAACTACCTTCCTATACTTTGTATGCCCTATCTGGAGTTCTCAGCTTTCATTCGCTCATGCGTTCTTATGGACTTGAATCCGCCTGTCATTCCTCAATCTCCGAAATTTTCTCTCGTTCGCAAATATCACCTTCCTCCAAATTTCTCTCCACTCGCAATTTTTCGCAACCAATCTTTCTCTTGTTCTCGCAACGAATGGTCTCCGTTTCCTCATACCGGCCTAACATTGTGCAGACTGTTGTAGACCGCTGCAGAAGACAATCGCTCATTCCAGATCATTAGTAACTTTACTGCGGATAAAGTTTTGATATTCGGAAGATAGAGCCTATGCAGTGGGCGGTTGCTGCGTGCGTTGGATTTCTTTACTATCAGTAGAGCATTTTTTATTCACTAAATATCACTTTGTGTATCGCTCTCTCTACCCCGAAATTATTCGTTTGCCAAAAGTGAGATGTTAAAAAAATTCTGATATTGACATCCTCATTACTGAAAAGCCAAAAGCCTTTACTATAAGCCATCTTTTCTTTAGTTCCCATCATTTTTCTCTTTCAATTTTATTTCTCATTTGTACTGTCTTCATTATTTGATCGTGTAAGCATGCTTGAGTACAATTGGCTTCAAAATCAAAGCTTTCTGATACCTGTGGATCTTATAGCATTCATAGAAATATATTTCAATTCAATGACTAACTTTTTCATGCCATATAGAGTATTTAATGTTTTCATAGATATATTCAAATTGGCAATTTTATAACGATGTCAGCTATTAACATTAGAAAGCAATTCAAAAGGTGACAGACATTTTTGGGATTAGTGTATGATTGCATTCATGTACTGTGTATGAACGTGTTTACAAACTTTTGCCCACTGAACATCTGAAAATCTTTGTATCGAATCTAGAAATACTTCATTTTCTTATTGATAACCAGCTGTACATACATTCATTGATCAGTTTTAGATTTCCATTCATGAATGTATGTTGGAGACATGATGGACCTTATATACTATTTTAGTCCTAATTTTTTCATTTGACTATGAAAGTATCCTATGTGAAATTTAATATTTTTTTATTGACATCCTAACATCTCATTTTCTTCTTGCATCAGAGTATTCCCTTGTATGATCAATAGCAGTATTTGATTATCCATGTTGAGATAAAAAATTATGAAGAAATAGTCAAATTCTGAAATGTTGTCACTAAATTATTGATGTATCACGTAAATGACTGTTTTTGTTAGTGATGAAAATAATGAAAAATTATGAATGACGCTCCAGCCTTAAGCTGCAGATACTTTGTATTAATTGCATTCGAGTATATTGAGCAATTAATACAATAGTTCCTCGGCTTCCGGCAAATCACTGAAAAGTAAAATCATATTCACAACAGAAAAAGGAAAGCAACACGAAACATTCAGATGCAGATGAAAGCATTTGGGACGCAGCTTTGATTTCATCGGTTGGAACATCATAGGATGCATCAATTCACAAAAGGCCTTCAACCGAAATTTGTATTATAAAGCTATATAGAATAAACCACAAAACGTTTCACTTTTGATTTGATCACTTGTGCCAATTAAATTTCGAGTGCTGCTCATTCAAGTTTATGTCTAGACGTTGCGAATAATTATCAATTAATTACACCGTACATGTTCATCTGACATCGGTATTAAGCATTTCAAAGTGCAGTATAGACTACTGAATACTGATTGCCTCATACTGCTTCACGATGTTGACAAAAATGCACATATATAGGGCTGATCAAAAGTAACTTCCTAATGCAATATTTCAATTATATTTCAATACTCCAAGAAAGTAATAGACATGAATAGCATTTTTTCATGACGGACATTTACTGGGCATTCAAGTTCATGTCAAATTATTTTTGGCAGCAAAATCTCTCAGAATTTTTATTATTTCGCTGTGAATACCCCGCTGTTGCTCCTCTTGCGAATATGTAGGCTATCTTTATTTTAACAAATTATATTTCACCTACAGGCCTACCAATAATTGCTTCAGCATGACTTCTAAAATTTTCCGTGCGAGCAGGTGAATGCAGCGCACACCCATAAAAAATCATTGTTTTTACGTAGCTAATATCATAAAATAAACGTAGCGTAGTTATTTTGGACATTTTCAAATCATAATAAATATAAATTTCGGTTGAAGAGCCAGCTTTTCTAAATTGATCAAAATTTGATTATTAAGCTTCTGTTAAAGGCTTAAATAAAAAATATTGCAACAAATGTGTCAGACTCATCACAATACAAGTTTGTAGGTATTTGATTCATCTAACGGCCGATACAGTGCAACAGATTGTGATGTAATCAACTAGATCTATAAGTCATCACTACCACAGATTGGTTGCCTACCACTGACATAGGTCATCATGTCATAGTGGCTATCATTGAGCAAATAAACAGATTTCTTACCAACAATGACTGATTCGCACTAGTTTACCGTATGTCAAAAAAGCTTCATCCGAATAACTAAGCAAAGGAATCAATGCCCGCTTTAACATTTTGAATATACCTACTCCTAGAGATTAAACAAGTGCATCAATTTGTACCTTCTGATATGCCTACCACTGCTCTCAAACATGTTGATTTCACATCAAATCAAAAACTGTACAATTACTGAAGAATAATGATGATCATGTGGAAATCGCGGACGAGCAGCGACTACGAATTGCCAAGAAGACAGATTCAGTATATCATTACATGTATATGCTAAAAAAATTGATACTATGAAACTTTGGTAACGTGTTCAGTAGACAACCACTTCTAAGAAGCAATTGCTTAATTCTAACGATGAATGCCTAAACAAATTATGCGGAATATTTGAATTGATCATGCAAAAATATAACCGCTCAGCAAAGACAGTTACCATTCCAACGAATTGTTGCGTCTGAAAACCTCACTTTTTACGTGGGAATTGCTTGGCCTCAGTTGTCTGGCTATTTACACGCAACATTGCGTGCGAATAATCTCACGTCTTTTGATATCGGATCAAATCAAGCCTTGTTAGCAACTAAAAATTAATTTGAATTTTGCTAATTGAATTAAAGAACCGCTAATTTTCTTTTTTTGAAAGTACTCTCACAAAAAGACTCTCAGCTTCCACTACTCTTTCTCTAATAGGCCTACTAAAATTGTTATTTAACGGTGTCCGTTATTAAACATAGTAACTTGGAAGAAGCTTTTCGTATAACATTCATGATGCGGTAAACTGGGTTGAATCGGATCAGCAGTACGAAATTGACCTTGTTGCCCAGTCAAAATGGTCATGGAGGAAATTATTGCACCTTATATATACACTTATCGTCTTTACACATAGTTTCATTATATGCCAAAAAATTTGACCGACTTACTGATCCAGTTGATTGTGTCAAACTTTTTTTACAAGATCGACCATTAGACAGAGTGTTTTTCAACCTTTAACATCATCATGAACGAGGTTGTGTGGACTATGTAGTTAACCATCACTGAGTTGCCACTTAAGAATTATATTTACTTTTACTAAATGAAATAAATGTATAACCGTGGATGGGTGATATCAACTGCATCAGATGTAATGACTATACTCGTGTTGCAAAACTTTGAGTTGATTCAATTAACTATCATTAACATCAACTTACCAGACGCCATTTCACGCACAGATCATAATGATTCCCTGAGCAGCAAAATTTAGAACATCGTGCGCCTTGTGAACAGTCACAGTAGCGACTGTCTGTCTGCTTCCTTAGTTAATAAAGCAATCAGACAGCGAATAGGCATGAAGTCACAACAGTTAAAACGTAGAGTGATTTGTGTGGGAACATCTCGCTCAATTATCATGAAGATGGTGGAATTTCCGGCAACTGGTGCACTCAATGTATGAACACAGATATCAGTAAAATAAGAGCATGACGGGCTGTTTTAGGACAAGCGCAAGAGTCACGTGCGTCAACCACGCGGAGTTCATCTTCACTGGCAGATGAAACGTTAAAGAACCATCCAAAGCACAAAAATGTTGCTAAAATAGCGAGCAAATATTCCTTTCTTCTCATTCCAGGAAATATTTGTATTAGATGCATCTTCGATATGTAGATAAACAATATCTGAGAGCCAAATGACACAATTTCTCCACTGTTTCATCTATAAAGCCATATTATTCAGAAATTACACGTTCAACATCAAAATTGATGTGAAAAATGAATAAAGCAGTAAATTTTATGTAGGAATCACTAAAAAAATGAAGTTGTCACCAAATATTTTAGCCACAGCGACTTCTTGAAATTGATGAATATAAATAAATATCTGAAAATTATCTTGACGAAAAAAGATGGCGGATTTGTCGCCACTAAAAATACTTTAGAGTAATGGGGAGTTTCCACACTTGATATATTTAAACACTTTGGTCCAAGCAGTAAATAAAAATAAGTCAGAGAAAGCAGCATTAGAAGAACAAAAACGTCATAATAGAGAGTTAGAGAAAGTTGCTAGGGGTGACGGAATAGTAGATAATTTTATTAGTAAATTAAAATTAGTTGATGAAGGAAAACGAGTTCTTAAAAATATTCTCCACAATGTTGAGGATTTAATTGAAATTAAAGAAACTAAAGATGGTTCTGGAAGATATCTAAGTCCTGGTATGATTCGGTAATAACCTCAGGACCTCTGGTCCTATCGGCTAAAGCCTCTGAACAAGGTTCGATTCGGTAAAACTTTTATTTTATCTTTTAAAATGAATTCTACAAATTCCGAAAATTTAATTAAATCAAAAATTGCTAATTTAGATTTATTAAATTATCTATTAAACAAAAATAAAAACTCAAATTGTCAGCATATTGGAGGTGACATACAAAAAACATTAGAAAACTTTCCTGGATTTATTTGGAGTAAATATTCAAAAGAAAAACATCTTCCTGGTCATTCATATACTGGTCCAGGAACTCGATTAGATATAAGACTAGATGAGAATAATAATCCGAAACCAGGTGAAGAACCAATAAATAGAGTAGATGCCGCCGCTTATAGACATGATTTAGCTTATCGAAATCATGATCTAAGTTCTCGACATGCAGCTGATAAGAAGATGATTCAAGAATTAGATAGTATTCAAAATCCTACATTTAGAGAAAAAATTGAAAGAATGTTTGTTAAGAAAGCTTTACAAGCTAAAATATTATTCGGTCAGGGTTTAAATGAAACGTCAGCAAAGCTGTCTGAGAGCAACGCTCGAACTTATGCTTCCGAAATTCATAAAGAATATAGAAAGCCTAAATATTTATTGAAAGTAAAAGTATTTAATAAAGATGATATTTGGAGTGCTGATCTTGTTCATATGCCGAATGAAAAAGATTATAAATACGCATTGACCGTTATAGATTTATATACACGATACGCTTGGGCAAAGCCTTTAAAAAATAAAAGTGGTCTATCAGTTAAATATGCGTTTGAAGAAATCTTTAAAGGAAGTAATAGAAAGCCAAGGAAATTGTTTGTTGATAAAGGATCGGAATTTTATAACCGAAACGTTCAGCCACTATTTGAAACTGTTTATTCAACTGAAAACGCTGGAAAGGCTGTAGTAATAGAAAGATTCAATAGATCATTAAAAAATAAAATTTTCAAGAAATTTACTGAGCGAGGAAATCAGAAATGGTTGAAGATATTACCAGAAGTTCTAGAAGAGTATAACAATAAGATTCATTCAGGTATTGAGGAAACTCCAAAGAATGCTTCTGACGACCCTGATTCAATACGAAAGAAAATATTCGAGAATAATTATTCGAATGAGAGTAATCCGAATTTGCAGAAACTTAAGCCGAAATTTAAAATTGGTGATAGAGTTAGAATATTTAAGTATAAGAATAAATTTGAAAAAGGCTTGGTCGGATACTGGACGAAAGAGATATTTGAAGTTTGTAAAATAAACCAAACTGATCCGATTATTTACGAAATCAAAGATTGAGATGATGAAAATATCAGAGGATGATTTTATCAAAATGAATTACAACGAAGTGATTTTTAATTATCATTATTATTGGAACTAACGTTTCGGGAATGAAATTCCCTTGTTAGGCGTAGCCATAGAACCTACGGTTCGTTCAATTCTAACATAATATCAAGAAATGGTACTCCTTTTTGTAATTTAAATAAAACATAAAGACATAATTAACCGCAATAAGTAGTTCCTGGTTTTTAAATTTGAAATGTATTATAAGTTCCATTGCCAAGTAATTTTTTGACTTCATTTGTAGGTGGAAGTCCATAAGAGTCGAAAAACTAGTTATCTCGATTTTTATTAAAGATACCTGCAGACCAATGTACTCCTTTTTCATCTGTTGTGTGAAGACTTGTTATGAAATTTATAGTTATTGTTGGCTTATTTTTGATCAATTGTAATTCATCTCTCATTAGAACATGAAAATTCTTTATTCCTAATTGATTTGCAATTTTCTTTAGATCAAAATTTGTAGTTGTTTGCGTTCCATGTAATTTTAGAAACTCATTTATGTTGTTCATTTTATAATAAAAAAATTTCTTAAGGGACCCCTAGAAGTCAGAAGGGACCCCTAGAAGTTAGAAGGGAGGGGGTAGTAGAACTACGTTCATATGATATTGAAGGATATATTCTTGCGGTTTCTTCCACGCTTGTTTCTTCCACTTTTAAGGAAATATTTTTAGTCACATTATATATTTTAAAAACCTGAAAGATGGATAAAATTCATGAATTTGAAATTCTCAACTTTTATGATTTTCGGTGTCCTTGAACGGTCATGATTTAAGCAATGAAAAATGTCATAATCACAAATTTGAGATTCTTAACTTTTCTGATTTTTTCGGTGTCCTGGAACGGTCATGATTTTAAGAGCGGGTGAAAAATGTAATTCTCAAATTTTGAGATTTTGAAAAATTTGAAAAATTGGGTATTTTTAAAAACGCCTAAATTTATGAATTGAGGTCTTCATAACCTGAAAAAGAGATCAAATTCATGAATTTGTGTCGTTTTTAAAAATACCATTTTTTGAAAAAATGGTACTTTTTGAATGGTCTAAATTGATGTATTTAGGTCTTAAAAACCTGAAAAAGGGTTCAAATTCATGAATTTATGTCGTTTTTAAAGATACTATTTTTTGGTGTCCTGGAACGGTCTTTTGCCAATTACTCACGTTCAAATGAGTCGCTCTCCTCTCTTACTATATACATTTTTGAGACATAATTCAAAGTTGTACTTATTCGGAGCTTCTCAATGAACGGCGATGAATGATAACTTGAAAGTGATTAAAGAGTACAAGTGCGTCTCTCTTACATACATATTCACATAAGTCATCAATCAATGATGACGTGTCCATCCATGATTCGTCTACAGCAACACTGCGGCACCTGCAACAACTTTCCCTAGTGGACTGTTGAGTACTTTGTAAATGCTGTTTCCAATATCATTCAGCATATTCAAAAACCCACCACCTCGATGCTGAACTAAGTTCCGCCTTTTCTTATCAATGCTTCTTGGATTTGAAAATTTTCTAATGTTGGTCAGAGAATCAGTACTCAATAAAGGCTTGTATAATAGGAGGCATTTGTGTATTGCAAGAGCCAAATCACGGATGAAATCATCACTTGAGTTTTGAATTAATTTGCACTTAACTTTATTATTTCGCATGCTGTTCAACTTTCGCAACGGCTTCTTAAACTGACTTGAAGGCTTAAAAGAACCATTTGTCCGAGAAAGAGATGCCTTTCTTTTTGCAGTCATTTTTATTATAGCAAAAGCAAAGCATTTATGAAAATATACATTTTTGCTTTGGTCTATACAACAAAGTCAAACGCTAACAGATGGTAGTTCGTAGTCATCAACATCACTCAAAATCTAAGTCGTTGCACTTATAAGCTGTTCTATATCACAAATTAAATCCTTTGATAGAGGACAGCACGAACAGCATGGTTTTGAAGCGAAGACTTTTAAAAGATAAGCATTGTATGCTCTTAACTTGATTATGTCCCGCTCATCTTGCACTGCCACGTTGACGCTCATTGACGGGGGTCCGGCAAACATGTCCACCTTGAATTTGCCACCATTTTCCTCATAGTGACTAAATGTGATTATATCATGCAAGCAAGTCTTCAATTTCCGTGTTCTCATTTCACAATAGCAACGAGAACTCTGTAGAGTAGCTTCCGTCAAACTCAGAGGTTTTAACACTTCATCGAGCCAAAATCTTAGTACTCGCGTAAGGGCATTGGTCACTGTCCTCATGAAAAGTTTCTGAAGTTTAATATCATCTTCACAATGGTAGAAAGTGAAATTATCCTCCTTCAGATCTATAAGATCAGCTTTGTAACCAATAACATCATTTGAGAGTAGAAAATCTTGCTAGTAAACAGATTATCTTTGTGAATAATTGAAGCAGGAATGATCGCGGTAAATGGCATGTTTATTAATGTCTACAATCCTCAACAAGTATGATTGAAATAGAAGTGTGATAACCTTATATACAAAAGCTGCACAATAGCAACCAATCACAGACACGCATGATGACTCATCATGAATGATATACAGTGACTGTTGAAATTATTTCTCGATCACAAAGGGGACAAAATATAGTTTCCAAGGGTACATAACATGTAAAACACATAACAAAATGAGAACATGGCAACAAGAGAGGGGATCTTTCCCGATCAAAACACCTAATGCAGTTCCGTTCACATAATAATTCAAACGTCTCTATTTCTAATTTCTTTCTGAAGTCACTTTCATTGATGAAACATTTCGATAAATCAGTTGAAGGTTTCACTTTTTTATCGCCGTTTCAGATAGTTCCAATTTCATCCTCCTAATTTCACAGTCTTTACAATGTAGCATTGAGAAATTCTCTATACAACTACGATCCAAATTATGATTCATGGCATGCTCATCCAGATCCATCAGTCGTTCAACTAAATCACCCGCTTTGATATTTTCATTTATATTTGTAACAGTTTCTATAGCCTTTAGAGAATAACCAAGGTCTCTTGCAACAATCCATGTAATTGGGAAACTAGCCATCAATATTCAGATCATCAAACAACTTCCACGTATTTATAACTTAACCTAGTTATGAAAATCAATACAACTGTCATCATAGTCACAATGGTCACAATTGTCACATTTGAGGAAGCAGTCTCAAAACAAACAACTATCTGTTCAAGTTCCGAAATAAATGTTCGCATCCCTGTTCTAATTCACATACTCTAATTCAATTTCAGAACAAGCCGTTCCGACCCCAACTCACAAATAAGTGTACTGAATCATTAAGTATGAACTCAATTCGGTTGTCAATCGGAACGCGGTTCCTATTGACATGTTCCTATCCATGTTCGCATCCACTACCAGCGCGTCCGCAAAACTAACTACTAAGAGAACATAAGAAAATTGGTTCTACGTTTTGAAGCAGATTATTTCATCATATCAAACTAACTTTTTTCACTTTAAATAACTTATTTCTATGTATGTGAAGAGACATAGGACATTTTTTAATATCAAAGTTAGATACCCAAGTATTTGTAAAATATCTCTTTGCTGCAGACCTTAATATATTTCGACTAGCTCTTCTGACGACGACCAAAGAGCTGGTCGAGATATATCAAGGTTTGCAGCAAAAAATGGCATTTTACAAATACTTGCGTTCCTTACTTTGATATGAGCACTAATTTGTGATCAGCTTTGGTCGATGATTTATCGAGATGATATGCTCATGAAACTCTAAGTCTATCTCGAAGACGAGGCCGATCAGATGCATTGTTTCAAATGTCGGAGCTTATTCAAGTTAAAATTATGCTGTTCATATTATTCAAGTAGAGGGAATTCGATTTTCCCTCGAAATTAATGTTCATGCTGGTTCACAGTTGACAAGAAGAATAGAGAAGAAGCGTCAATTATCTTGACGTATACATGTAGCAGCGTGAAGCAAAGATTGATCAAGCGCACTGAAATAAACATCTCCCTAAAGCTTTCTCCGGGGCAAACTATCGGAAACGAAAATCTTTAAGCTTGGCATTTGGGGGGACTTGCAGCAAAATCCGGCGTCATAAGAAATTCAGGCCTACTGAACGTTGCTTGTACAAATAGTCAAAAGCGTTCTATGGAAAGATTATCACGTTGGTACTTCTCTTATAAGAGGTTGATCTGCAGTTTTTCTAGATCTGATAAAATTTTGTCGAACAAGTTACCATTAACATGATTTTCCGAATATTTGCTATTAAGAGAGGATCGAGGAGTTCGTTGAGATCTTTTGGCACTACGTATGGTACATCAGCAATATACTGCGCCAAACCCAAGAGCAAAACTTTGTTGCCAAGAGTTTTATGCAAACCGCATTTACAGATTTATCTAGATGGTTTCACTTCGTGCGATTTACTCTCACGTGTACTCTTTCAAGAGAACATTATGCCCTACTGTATTAAGATAAATACAGAGTAAGAAATTCAGGAAAATTATCATTAAAGATATGACAAACAGATGCCTTGTATTTAATTAAAATTTTGCTTGCTCCATTATGTGATACCCAATAAATGATTTTCTAAATGAAATGAAAAAATATATTCTCAAGTTTAGTTATGACAGAAAAAATTAGCGAATCTTAAGCTCAGAAGAATCCCTGCTCAGGGGAGGCAGTGGGAAGCCAAATTCGAAATTTCATTTTTTTTGAAGTTTTCAATAGGGATTGCAATCTCGGGATCTCGGGATCACGGAATCCCGGGATCCCGGGATTTTCATGCATTTTACGGGATTGAAATCCCGGGATTAGAGGGTGCGTGATCCCGGGAATTGAAATTATGATTTTATTGGCCTAATTTCAGAATTCTTCAGAGCTGTTGGCGGATATCCGGATAGTTTAAATGCGACAAGATACTGAATTTTCTTTGTTTCTGTCAAATAACCTGAAAACTCGTCTGAGGCAAAGAGAAAAGACCGATCTGCTTCTTAATCTGCAGTTTCTTCAAACCGGCAGTATCCCAAATAATCAACTTGAGATAGAGCACAACACAATAAAGTACACCCTATGCAATCTTTATGAGCGAATGCTGATGACTACATCAAAAGATCCAAGCACAGATGCACCTGCAGATGCCTTACAAGTTGGGACAGATGAGCAGACTGTCGCTGAACGTTTTCAAAATGCAATGAACAATGCAATTTCGAAGAAGCCGAACCCATTGTCTTCTCAGAAGAGTCTTCAAAATATGATTCAGTAAGAAATGGAGTATTGTAAAGCAACAGGACAACTTGGAACAATGCTGGAAAAGCTCCAACATGCCTTACTAACCATTCCCCCAACTTCAGTAACGGCCGAAAGAACATTTGCCAGCAGTGGAGTATTTGCTACCAAGGTATTTAGTAAGATTACTCTAAATTAAACTAGAACTATAATCATCAGTAACAAACCGCCATATAATGTAGCATATATATATAGTCTACATGTACTTATTGTGGCTTTCGTGATTAATTTGTTGAATCACGGGATCACGGGATTTTGCTCAAAATCCCGGGAAAAATCCTCGATAACCGGGATTTGGAAAATCGGGGTCGGGATTGCAATCCCTAGTTGTCAATTTTTCTGGCTAAGTGTGCTAAAAAGTTACTTATGAGTACATAAATAGATTGATAAGATTAATTTGTGCAAGGAATATAACCACAACATCCGTAGGTGAAATGTCTTCCTTTAAAAGGTGCTAAAAGGCTTTTCTTTAATAGTAACTATTCCGATGTATCTGTGAAATGATGTTCCACAGGTCTAGATAACTTCATGCATGATTACATAAAAACGATGCCCAGAGAATTCAAATGATAACGAAAAGACACGAAAATAATTGCTTAATGGTTTCATTACTATTAATAACAATTCATATGCATTTACATAGCATTTGAATTTCCAATACTCTATTCGATCTCCATGGCAAAGTGCAAGTATGAGAGGTAGAGTTTCGATTTTATTAAATGAGCTTGAGTTGAACCCATAGAACCGCATGCGAGATCCGCACATTTTTGCAGTTTTGGAGAAATTAACACGGTATTGACTGATGATGATAGAAATACTGAAGGAATAATAGTATTCTACAGATCCTCTGTATCATGACAGCCTTGGAGAGGCAATGTTCGTTAAATTAGCAATTCGATAGGTATCTATTACTTTCATGATCAACCTTCTTGATAAGAATATTTTCTTTAGCGTGATCATATCACAAGCTACCTACCACTGAAAGAGCAAAATAACATAATCAAAGACAATGGCCATAATTAACTTTAAATCATATAGGGCATATATAAATGGGTCCACAACAATATTCAGATTCAAGAAATGGAACATAAATTTAGTGAATCATAGAATTATGCCGGTGTATTGAATTAAAAACTTGAAATCTGAGCTAAGAAGCACAATGAGATCTCAAATTTTCCATGAAGACTTGCATTATATGCCTAATGCAGTTCATGATGTTTACTTGATAATCAGCTCAGTTTCCGCTTGATAAATATATTTCTGTTAGTTGATGTTCACTCCTTTTGATGACGAGTAAGTTTCACACTACATGTATTTATATAGTGGTTTCACGTCACTAGCATATAGACACAGGGATAATTTGCAAAAATGTAGCTCTTAAAAATCAAACCTACGATTACCTACGATATACTTACTCTATGGTCCATGGTATAGTAAATGATCATGACTTGATTCGTGGACTCATATCTATAAAATGCTGTTACCATATCGAAAATCGTTGCTTTCTGGTGAATGTCATCACACTACAGATGGCAATATTTAGACCTTCAATAAAAGTACATTTCAAAATAGTTCATATATTTGACTTTCTAGTAAGCCAAGTCCAACGATTTTTGGTGAGAAGTTTGGAAATGTGCCATAACTAAAAGGAACTATGATTTTATACCTCTCAATAGGCCTAAACTAATTTAACCACATTGAACTTAGTTTGATCTGGATTTCTGAGCTTGACCAACTCTATGAAAGCCTTGCGTTAGCATTTTGCAGAGGAAATCAATAATTGACACAAACGTAGAATCTTGATATCCAATTTAAAATTGCTGAATTTGGATTTAGATAATGAAATTAGAAAATAATAAATTGTATTTCAAACATAATTGCGGATGTCTTCTTTAAGGGGATCAGTGAACGTCTTCACAATCGTTTCATGATCATCAATGCTACAGTACTCCATTAATTTTTAGCACCATGAAGAGCATTTAACATTTATTCAAATTATATAATTTCGATACAACTTTTGTCTTGTATTCAGATTGAAATTAAGCATCAAAATTCATGCTCCATGATCAAAATCGTCTGTTCAGTATGACTTTTTCCAAAATAGTGACAACTATTTCAAATACCTGTCATGTTCTTGAAGAAACAATACAAATGAACTCATCATTTTCTAAGCTATCATCATGTTTTACTTATTAATTTGGATCTTGTTTGCTTATTTATTGCATGCAAGGTCAGCGAAGATCCAAAGCAAAACTCTAGTTGATTGAGTAAGCAGCTGCACGGTGATGCACCAACAATGCCGAAAACAGGTAAAAGTTCTGTCACATTGACTGCAGATTGTTGACCTTGCATATTTGTTCACTTTAGGAGCAGTGAGACAGATGTTGAAAGAAGTTTAAAAGGAACTACAGATTGTTTCATAAAAAATGGATCACCCTTAAACATCACCTTAACTTCAACTTTGTCTAACTCCTCCAAACTTGAACGAATTTCTTTGAAATTTGGAAGATATGTCAGTTGTGCTTACTAATATCATTGTTGGAAATTTCAAGCATGAATATTGAGTTGTTTTCCTGTTATAGATAAAAAAGTAGTAGATAATTTGATCTTCATTTAGCAATGTTACACAAAATCATACCTCACTCTTATAAAATTACATTTGTTTCCTTTGTTATGTAATATGTTGTTCTACAAGACAAAAGCTATCAAGCAAAACAAAAATAAAGAAAATCGGTCAATCAGAGCCAGTATTGCACCATTATTCATCAACGATAATGTAACTGCTACATGTGATTAACTGGACTTCATGTTCCATAGCTTCCTGACTTCATTGCGGTGGTGTTGGCAGCACTCCTGATTGCTTTCAGCCAGAAATCTATCTCTTACCGGTTGAAAACAATACAAAGCACAAATGAACAATAACGAGATCGCATTCACAAAAGGCAAAGTGTCAGCCTTGCTAGAACTAGAGTTTTCTTTGCGAGCTACAAGCAAGCGACTAAATGTCCCTTACACAAATGTGCATCGATGGCATAATGATGATTTTCGACTCTGTTGTAAAGAGGGCTCTGGCCGTCCACGCAAAACATCCAAACGTAGAGACCGCCTAATTTTGAGATTTGTTAAAGTTGATCCAAGTCTCTCGTTAACTGAGATGGCTGCACTAGTCTCGTCTATTTCTAAGTCCACTATTCGTAGAAGACTTATTGAGTCGAATTTCAAGAGCTGTAAGAGGCCCTCTCAGATCGAATTATCAGATCAGCATACAAAAAGAAGTTATTTATGGATGATAATGCTACGTGTCACAGGAGTAGTAGAGTCAACTTATGCAAATCTCAATTAGGGCTTAGGACATTATCTTGGCCAGTTCGTTCTCCTGATCTGAATCCCATAGAAAATGTATGGAGTATTCTAAAACGTGACGTTCGTCGTTCACTGCTACCTACAGATGACGTATCACAACTTACGTCACTGTTAAAAAGAGAGTGGAGAAAGTTAGATCAGTCAGAAATCAACGATATCATCGAATCAATGCCTAGACGAATTGGTAATGTCATTGACAATAAGGGTAGGGCCACAAAATATTAGCTTCATAAGAACCGTTACTGTATCATAGCTTATCACATTATATAAGGACATTTAAATATATTAGGGACATGAAATAACATGAAAAATGCTTTCTGTATCATACTTATGTTTTATTTAGTCAAATTTTAGGATGATCCACTTTTTATGAAACGGACTGCATATTCTCACTTATTGCATCGCAAGGATTCTGAAGATGCCAAACACCAGCATTTTTTATGAGAAAGTCTCGATGTGCTATTTTCAGTCAGCAGAGTCAACTTATGAGTCAGCTTGCATCCAAAATGTACTCACTCTGCATTTTGGCATTTCCATAACTTAACAGATATTCGACCAGTAGATTTGATGGAAAATACTTTTTTCAGCGTGTTGTCTACATGTATTTCAGGAAATATTTGTTGTGTGAGGCATTATTCTATTATGGATGTACGTCTGCATATGCGACTTTCATGGCATTGGAAAATACTGCTCTCCTATCTGCGTTTAGAATATTTACAATTGCAATCATCAATTTTTAAAATTAAGTTCGTAATTACAACTAACTAATTGCAACATAGATGATTTAATGTTGCCAGCAGTTGAACTTTAATGACCTCTGTTAATGTTCAATAAAAATAGCAATAATCTGTGCTGGAAAATTCTTTGGTGTTATTTGTGTTGCACACAAGATATAATTCACAAATATAAATAATTTACAGATTGCAAGTCATTTCTTGAAATATGCAGCACATCTATCTTTTTTTCTATCTGCACATTCGCACGGCAAGTCAAGATATAGTACATCTCATTCAAAATTCATAACGATTATCATGACTACATACATTAGAAACAATTAGATCAGGCATATAGATACATGTATGTCAGCAACATAGACATACAGACATTCAAAACTATGTCACTGGCTAGGCCAACCTTGCATCACAAAACTATGAACTATTGAAAATCTATGCAAATAGAGGCTAGAGACTATTCGTCAGAACATCCTGGCCCCCTTGGACCGATCACGGATCGTCCAAATGTCATCATTATCATTATCTCACTTTTCATCAATACACAGACAAGAATCATCTTTTTCGAGAAGATGCAGTTTCTGAATTGGTCGAGTTAGGAATCCTTTCTTTGTTTTCAACCGGAAAGTTCTTGCAAGACCGTCTTTTCCTTTGATCACTTCTGTTATTCTTCCCAGGGGCCATTGTGGACGAGATATCTTATCTTCTGCAATTAGGCAAACGTCACCGACTTGAGGTGTCTCCTGTTCTGTCAACCATCGCTTTCGAGGCATTGGTGTTGGTAAATATTCAGTTGACCATCTTTTCCAGAAATGATTCAGGAGGTTTTGAAGATGTTTGTATCGTTTGTTAATGGATACTGGAATATTCCGATCATTCAAAACAGGGAAATTCTTCAGGGTGCGTCCAAAAGCCAAGTGTGCGGGAGTTATCGGCTGAAGGTTCATTGGATCGCTGCTCAGGTAAGTCAGTGGCCTTTGGTTGAGTGAAGCTTCAATGTCTGTTAGCAAGGTATTCAATTCAGAATAACAGAGGCTTGCATGTCCCAAAACTTTGCGAAGTGGCTCCTTCAGAGAACGATTAATTCTTTCGTAGAATCCACCACGATTAGGGCTTCTTTCTGTAATGAATTTCCATTTGATACTACTATCGGTAAGGAACTTGTTGATATCTTCACTTTTCAGATCAATTTTGGTATTGTGAGCTGTCAAAAATCGAAGTATTTTATCGGCCTTTTTGAACGTAGTCTGATTGTCACTAAATATAGTGTTTGCACCATCCCCGTCGATTCATCATCCTTCTCAATGCTGCCAAGAATTCTTCCGTGGTCATATCATTCGTTAATTCAAAATGGACCATTCTACTGTGTGCGCAGGTAAAAATACAAATGTAAGCCTTTTGAGTGATTCTTTTGTCGTGTGATTTCAGATAAATTATCCCAGTGAAATCAAGTCCAATCTCGGAAAATGCCGGAGAAACACATACTCGCTCTTCTGGAAGAATTCCCATTTTTTGATGCAGGGGTTTCGTGTTTGCGTGTTTACAGATCAGGCATTTTTTAATCGCCTTTCGAACTTTTTCTCTTATATGAACAATGTGGAACCTTTGTCGTAACAATGCTATGGTTGTATCCTGCGGACAATGACAGTTGCTAGTGTGAACATAAAGAATCAATTTCTCAATTAAGGGATCTTTGTTTGGAAGAATTATTGGATGCTGTGTTTCTTTGGGTAAATCAGACATTGACAATCGATTTCCTCCAACAATTAGACGGCGTGAATCATCCCAATGAGGATCGTGGGCAATAATGTTTGACTGTCTAGACACTGATTTTCCGGATTCCAATAGGGTATATTCATCTTGAAATTTGATTTGTTGAATTCTTCTTAGCAAGAAGTTTTCTGCTTCCAATAATTCATCTGCGCCAATGTATAGACTGTCATGATTTCTGTCAAATAGGGCGACATTTCTCCAGCGAATAATCCTGGCTGTGATGCGAAGAATCTTGTTATAATTCTCAATTTCTCAATGTATTCTGGATAATCTTTGTCATCGGAATTTCCACTTTTGACTATCAGTGACTTCTTTGGGTTAGCTTCTTTCTCGATTTCGATTCGTACACTTTCAGCCAAGTTCTCTTCATTTCTTTGGCTGGTATTCTTAGTAGGAGGCCAAATTGATTTGTCCTTGGACAGCCACGAAGGTCCTTTCCAATACAACCTACTATGCTTCAGTTCGGCTAACTTCATCCCTCTGCTATGCAAATCTGCAGGATTTTCCTTTCCTGGACAGTATTTCCAATCCGCAATCGAAGTTAAATCATGGATGTCCTGGACACGGTTTCTCACCCAACCTTTCCATCGAGAGCTAGGTTTGGCTATCCAAGCAAGAGCAATCTCTGAATCTAGCCACAAATGAATTTCATCGATGTGAATGCTTTTGCTGCTTGCCTTCACAATATAATCCTTAAGTTTTGCCAGACTATGAGCAGACAGGAGTTCGAGCCTTGCAATTGGAGGTTTTTTCAACGATGCCACTCGAGTCTTAGCCATCAAATAGGCAATTTCAACATTTCCATTTGTGTCTTCAATTCTTAGATAGAAAACTGCTCCGTAAGCCTCAAGTGAGGCATCAGCGTACCCATGAAGTTGGATTGATTTGATTGATTTCCCATGTATTGTTCGGAAAGGAGACCGAGGAAGCTCAATTGTTTCAAGAATGCAGATTTCATCTGTCCACTTTCTATATCGAGTTTCAATTGATCCCGTAATTGGAGTCTTCCATTCGACTTTTGCTTTCCATAACTCTTGCATGAGAATCTTTGCTCTCACGAGGAAGGCAGAAAAAAATCCAAAGATATCATAGATTGAGCTCAGCTTACTCAGGATTGACTGTTTCGTTACGACTTGGTCCTGTTTAATGATAGAATCCTTCACGTTGCAATAAAATGTATCTCTGACAGTATGCCACTTCAAGCCTAGTGATCCAGCTAAACCAAATTTATTGTCGTCTAAGTCAATCACCAGATTAGGAAGTCTTTTGCTTTCAGGAATAGTTTGCATCACTTTCTGAGAATTAGAGGCAAATTTTGTTAAATTCCAACCTCCTGATAAGAAGAAACTATTCAACTTGGAGCATTTTTCAATCACTTCGTCCTCGGTCTGTGCGCCTTCGTGAACATCATCCATATAGACGTTTGTTTTAATCGACTCCACAAATTCCTCTCCATATTGATCCACATTATCCATGGCATGTTTCTGCATTGTTGAGATACACAAATAGGGACTTGAACTTTCTCCAAATAGTACTCGTTCCATCATGAATATTTTTGGTTGTGTTGACTTATCACAATGACGCCACAAATAAAGTTGATAGCGTTGATGCTTTTCATTGACCTTGGTTTGTGGAAACATCTTTTGTATATCTGCATTTATTGCGATTCGATGCATCCGAAACCTCAATAGAACTGATGCAATATCAGGTAATAGATTAGGGCCTTGAAGGAGCACATCATTCAGAGATGTTCCATTACGGTCTTTCGCACTTGCATCAAATACAATTCTTGTTTTTGTTGATGTGCTGGTTTCTTTGAATACAGCATGATGCGGTATGAAGTAATGTTCTTGTTTCAGGACATCTTTGACTTCTTTCCCTGAGAGCTCGCGAGCAAATCCCAATTCAGCGTAATCCATGATTGCCTTTTCGTATACATCAATTCGATCTGGTCTTTTCAACAATTGTTTTTCAGTACATTCTAATCTTCGAAGAGCCTCTGTATAATTATCTTCTAAACAAGGTCTGTCAGGACGAAATGGAAGATCGACTACATATCTTTCACCATCATAAAATGTATTCTTATCGAATATTTCCATCGCGGTTTTCTCATCACTGGTATACACAGTTGAATTATCAGTCAGTCCAATTGAATCATATTCCCAAAATCTCTCTAACTTCTTGTCTAGCGAAGACAACTGATCGGTAACCTTGGGTTCTTTTCTCTGAATAAGAAGACTGTTTCTGTTGGCTTTGCTTTTGTCATCGCAAGATTTCATCAATTGCTTGTGGCAAGGTCCAGCAATTACATACCCAAACAGAGACTTGACTGCAATTGGCTTGATGTCCCTTTCACTTTCTGAAGGAAGAACCACTTCTCCATTCATTAATTGATAGTAGTACCGTGCACCGATCAAGATGTCAACTGACGATTTGGGTTGTGGAAATTGATCAGCGAAAGGGAGATTGGTTAGATGAGCACATTGCTCAAGATCAAAGTCTAAAGCTTCAAACGGAGAACAAATACATCCATCCTTCACATGGCCTTCAATCACAAATCTCTCGGTTGAGTTTGCATCCAGGGGTCCGATTGTAGCCTTTACCATTTTGCCTTTGACTTCACTAAATTCTGAGCCTCCGAATCCTTGTACCGTGAAGTGGTCTGTGTCAACCATTTCCAGACCCAATTCTTTCACTAAGGATGCAGTGAAAAATGTCATGTGACTAAGGGAGTCCAGTCCGATTCTGACTTCTTTGCTCCGATCACTGTTGTATATTCTTGCTCTTGCAGTTGGCAATATAGTGTCGACAGAATCAATTTCTCTTCGATAAGTGCCATTGCTTTCATTTTTGTCCACATGCCTTTTGGTTAGTAATGTTCGTGTCACTTTGTTTGATTTGTCATCAGATGACTTCCCATTCGATAAATGTAATAGTTTATGGTGGAAACCTTGGCAAGTATCACACTTGCCTTCACACTTGTATGGGTTTTTTGGGTGACCATCTTGATCCTTTGGTAGGAGACACTTATTGCATAGATACCTCATCTTTGAATGATAGGTATAATGACGATCTTTTTCATCCAAGGTTGTGAAGTCTGGACACTGAGGTAAACTATGATCACCTTGGCAGAAAGGACATGTGATTCTCTTTGGAGTTACACGTTTCTTTTGATTTGTGACGAGAGCATGTGCGGAGGATTTTTCTCTATAATCATCATTTTTCCAGGTAGTACTTTTCGGCTCTTTGTACGGATTTCCGTTGTCTTTTTTCTTTTCATTATTTCTTTTTTTTTGTTTTCTGAGAGGCTTTTGCGAGATGAATAGAGAACTTCTTTGGCATTCAATTTTGTTTCAATAAATGTGAAAAGATTGTCGGTCATTAGAATGTCACTTCTCTCAATTGCAGGACTGACCACTTTTTCGATCCATTCTTCTTGAAGTTTTACCGGCAATTGATGCTCAATAATTTGGAGAATGATTTGATCCTTTGTGACCTTACTTTTTTCCAGAAGTGCTTTTTTGGCTCTTGCGTTATCGAGCAGCTTTTGAAGACTTCTGAAATCTTCATTCGCTTTGTTACTTTCTAACAAGGAATTTATAAGCCTGCGAGTTGCTGCTTCTGGCTTATCCCATCTTTTCTGTATGTGTTGAACCGCGGCATCATAATTCTCCGCAATTAGTTCATAAGAGTCAAGTACGCCAAATGCAGAACCTTTCATGGCATCTTTCAAATATTTCAACTTGTAGAAACGAGACACGCTTGTATTGTTGTGGACAATCGGTTCGAATGAATCCCAAAAAGTCGGAAAGGATAGAATGTTTCCATAGAACAGAGGTAGTTCAATATTTGGAGGTAAAGGTCCAGCATTCTTTTCCTCATTTTCGATCCTTCGTAAGTGATCAAGGTAAGCTTTTGCATGTGGAGAAGCCGAATAATAGTTATCAGCAATTTTCCTGAACTCTTCGACCATCTTTTCTCTATCACAAGCATTACTGAATGGCACGACCTTTTGTTCCTGAAAATTGTTCAAACTGTTCATTGAAACTTCACATATTTTCAAAAGGGATTCTACTTCGTAGTAGGACTGATTGTTACGTATGTGTTCGTTTAATTTGTGTAATAATTCTTGCAGTTCCTGTAGTATCATCTGAAAGCGAGCTTTAATCATTTCATTGTCTAGTTCACAGGAAATACCAGGTCCAATAGAGCGTGATGTATTTGTAGCTATATTTAGAGCTTCAACAGCTTGCAAGAATCTATTTTGAGATTCGAGGAGGATTTCACTAAATCGTCTTTGATCTTCTCTTCTTTCTTCTTCTTGTCTCTTACGCTCTTCTCCTTCTCTGCGACGCTCTTCTCTTCTCTCTTCATCTTGTCTGCGACGTTCTTCTATTCTCTCTTCATCTTGTCTGCGACGTTCTTCATCATTGCGCTGTTGTTGCTGCATCATTGCATAAATGACTTGTATCATACTCATATCCACTGAATCTCGTGAATTATCACCGGTACATCTTGCAAATGAGGTAGGTCCACTGGTAACACTTGTAGCTTGAGACTTTTCATTGTCATCATTCCTTTCATTTGATGCGAGCCACTCACTACGGCGAACTTTTATTATTCTGTCGATCAAAGTTGTCCTGTATCCTGAGGACTTAATACCAAGTTTCTTTGCTTCTGTTGATAATTCCGATTTGCTTTTTGACTGTAATTCACTTTTCCATGATGATAAATAATCATCCAAAGATTTGTTCCGTACGTCATCAATTATCGATTCGGTAGACATAGTTGACTTGTAGCAATATTCACAAAACTAAATCACCATAGTCTTTTCACACATATTTCAAGAAAAATGTTAATGTTCAATAAAAATAGCAATAATCTGTGCTGGAAAATTCTTTGGTGTTATTTGTGTTGCACACAAGATATAATTCACAAATATAAATAATTTACAGATTGCAAGTCATTTCTTGAAATATGCAGCACATCTATCTTTTTTTCTATCTGCACATTCGCACGGCAAGTCAAGATATAGTACATCTCATTCAAAATTCATAACGATTATCATGACTACATACATTAGAAACAATTAGATCAGGCATATAGATACATGTATGTCAGCAACATAGACATACAGACATTCAAAACTATGTCACTGGCTAGGCCAACCTTGCATCACAAAACTATGAACTATTGAAAATCTATGCAAATAGAGGCTAGAGACTATTCGTCAGAACATCCTGGCCCCCTTGGACCGATCACGGATCGTCCAAATGTCATCATTATCATTATCTCACTTTTCATCAATACACAGACAAGAATCATCTTTTTCGAGAAGATGCAGTTTCTGAATTGGTCGAGTTAGGAATCCTTTCTTTGTTTTCAACCGGAAAGTTCTTGCAAGACTGTCTTTTCCTTTGATCACTTCTGTTATTCTTCCCAGGGGCCATTGTGGACGAGATATCTTATCTTCTGCAATTAGGCAAACGTCACCGACTTGAGGTGTCTCCTGTTCTGTCAACCATCGCTTTCGAGGCATTGGTGTTGGTAAATATTCAGTTGACCATCTTTTCCAGAAATGATTCAGGAGGTTTTGAAGATGTTTGTATCGATTGTTAATGGATACTGGAATATTCCGATCATTCAAAACAGGGAAATTCTTCAGGGTGCGTCCAAAAGCCAAGTGTGCGGGAGTTATCGGCTGAAGGTTCATTGGATCGCTGCTCAGGTAAGTCAGTGGCCTTTGGTTGAGTGAAGCTTCAATGTCTGTTAGCAAGGTATTCAATTCAGAATAACAGAGGCTTGCATGTCCCAAAACTTTGCGAAGTGGCTCCTTCAGAGAACGATTAATTCTTTCGTAGAATCCACCACGATTAGGGCTTCTTTCTGTAATGAATTTCCATTTGATACTACTATCAGTAAGGAACTTGTTGATATCTTCACTTCTCAGATCAATTTTGGTATTGTGAGCTGTCAAAAATCGAAGTATTTTATCGGCCTTTTTGAACGTAGTCTGATTGTCACTAAATATAGTGTTGCACCATCCCCGTCGATTCATCATCCTTCTCAATGCTGCCAAGAATTCTTCCGTGGTCATATCATTCGTTAATTCAAAATGGACCATTCTACTGTGTGCGCAGGTAAAAATACAAATGTAAGCCTTTTGAGTGATTCTTTTGTCGTGTGATTTCAGATAAATTATCCCAGTGAAATCAAGTCCAATCTCGGAAAATGCCGGAGAAACACATACTCGCTCTTCTGGAAGAATTCCCATTTTTTGATGCAGGGGTTTCGTGTTTGCGTGTTTACAGATCAGGCATTTTTTAATCGCCTTTCGAACTTTTTCTCTTATATGAACAATGTGGAACCTTTGTCGTAACAATGCTATGGTTGTATCCTGCGGACAATGACAGTTGCTAGTGTGAACATAAAGAATCAATTTTTCAATTAAGGGATCTTTGTTTGGAAGAATTATTGGATGCTGTGTTTCTTTGGGTAAATCAGACATTGACAATCGATTTCCTCCAACAATTAGACGGCGTGAATCATCCCAATGAGGATCGTGGGCAATAATGTTTGACTGTCTAGACACTGATTTTCCGGATTCCAATAGGGTATATTCATCTTGAAATTTGATTTGTTGAATTCTTCTTAGCAAGAAGTTTTCTGCTTCCAATAATTCATCTGCGCCAATGTATAGACTGTCATGATTTCTGTCAAATAGGGCGACATTTCTCCAGCGAATAATCCTGGCTGTGATGCGAAGAATCTTGTTATAATTCTCAAATTTCTCAATGTATTCTGGATAATCTTTGTCATCGGAATTTCCACTTTTGACTATCAGTGACTTCTTTGGGTTAGCTTCTTTCTCGATTTCGATTCGTACACTTTCAGCCAAGTTCTCTTCATTTCTTTGGCTGGTATTCTTAGTAGGAGGCCAAATTGATTTGTCCTTGGACAGCCACGAAGGTCCTTTCCAATACAACCTACTATGCTTCAGTTCGGCTAACTTCATCCCTCTGCTATGCAAATCTGCAGGATTTTCCTTTCCTGGACAGTATTTCCAATCCGCAATCGAAGTTAAATCATGGATGTCCTGGACACGGTTTCTCACCCAACCTTTCCATCGAGAGCTAGGTTTGGCTATCCAAGCAAGAGCAATCTCTGAATCTAGCCACAAATGAATTTCATCGATGTGAATGCTTTTGCTGCTTGCCTTCACAATATAATCCTTAAGTTTTGCCAGACTATGAGCAGACAGGAGTTCGAGCCTTGCAATTGGAGGTTTTTTCAACGATGTCACTCGAGTCTTAGCCATCAAATAGGCAATTTCAACATTTCCATTTGTGTCTTCAATTCTTAGATAGAAAACTGCTCCGTAAGCCTCAAGTGAGGCATCAGCGTACCCATGAAGTTGGATTGATTTGATTGATTTCCCATGTATTGTTCGGAAAGGAGACCGAGGAAGCTCAATTGTTTCAAGAATGCAGATTTCATCTGTCCACTTTCTATATCGAGTTTCAATTGATCCCGTAATTGGAGTCTTCCATTCGACTTTTGCTTTCCATAACTCTTGCATGAGAATCTTTGCTCTCACGAGGAAGGCAGAAAAAAATCCAAAGATATCATAGATTGAGCTCAGCTTACTCAGGATTGACTGTTTCGTTACGACTTGGTCCTGTTTAATGATAGAATCCTTCACGTTGCAATAAAATGTATCTCTGACAGTATGCCACTTCAAGCCTAGTGATCCAGCTAAACCAAATTTATTGTCGTCTAAGTCAATCACCAGATTAGGAAGTCTTTTGCTTTCAGGAATAGTTTGCATCACTTTCTGAGAATTAGAGGCAAATTTTGTTAAATTCCAACCTCCTGATAAGAAGAAACTATTCAACTTGGAGCATTTTTCAATCACTTCGTCCTCGGTCTGTGCGCCTTCGTGAACATCATCCATATAGACGTTTGTTTTGATCGACTCCACAAATTCCTCTCCATATTGATCCACATTATCCATGGCATGTTTCTGCATTGTTGAGATACACAAATAGGGACTTGAACTTTCTCCAAATAGTACTCGTTCCATCATGAATATTTTTGGTTGTGTTGACTTATCACAATGACGCCACAAATAAAGTTGATAGCGTTGATGCTTTTCATTGACCTTGGTTTGTGGAAACATCTTTTGTATATCTGCATTTATTGCGATTCGATGCATCCGAAACCTCAATAGAACTGATGCAATATCAGGTAATAGATTAGGGCCTTGAAGGAGCACATCATTCAGAGATGTTCCATTACGGTCTTTCGCACTTGCATCAAATACAATTCTTGTTTTTGTTGATGTGCTGGTTTCTTTGAATACAGCATGATGCGGTATGAAGTAATGTTCTTGTTTCAGGACATCTTTGACTTCTTTCCTGAGAGCTCGCGAGCAAATCCCAATTCAGCGTAATCCATGATTGCCTTTTCGTATACATCAATTCGATCTGGTCTTTTCAACAATTGTTTTTCAGTACATTCTAATCTTCGAAGAGCCTCTGTATAATTATCTTCTAAACAAGGTCTGTCAGGACGAAATGGAAGATCGACTACATATCTTTCACCATCATAAAATGTATTCTTATCGAATATTTCCATCGCGGTTTTCTCATCACTGGTATACACAGTTGAATTATCAGTCAGTCCAATTGAATCATATTCCCAAAATCTCTCTAACTTCTTGTCTAGCGAAGACAACTGATCGGTAACCTTGGGTTCTTTTCTCTGAATAAGAAGACTGTTTCTGTTGGCTTTGCTTTTGTCATCGCAAGATTTCATCAATTGCTTGTGGCAAGGTCCAGCAATTTACATACCCAAACAGAGACTTGACTGCAATTGGCTTGATGTCCCTTTCACTTTCTGAAGGAAGAACCACTTCTCCATTCATTAATTGATAGTAGTACCGTGCACCGATCAAGATGTCAACTGACGATTTGGGTTGTGGAAATTGATCAGCGAAAGAGAGATTGGTTAGATGAGTACATTGCTCAAGATCAAAGTCTAAAGCTTCAAACGGAGAACAAATACATCCATCCTTCACATGGCCTTCAATCACAAATCTCTCGGTTGAGTTTGCATCCAGGGGTCCGATTGTAGCCTTTACCATTTTGCCTTTGACTTCACTAAATTCTGAGCCTCCGAATCCTTGTACCGTGAAGTGGTCTGTGTCAACCATTTCCAGACCCAATTCTTTCACTAAGGATGCAGTGAAAAATGTCATGTGACTAAGGGAGTCCAGTCCGATTCTGACTTCTTTGCTCCGATCACTGTTGTATATTCTTGCTCTTGCAGTTGGCAATATAGTGTCGACAGAATCAATTTCTCTTCGATAAGTGCCATTGCTTTCATTTTTGTCCACATGCCTTTTGGTTAGTAATGTTCGTGTCACTTTGTTTGATTTGTCATCAGATGACTTCCCATTCGATAAATGTAATAGTTTATGGTGGAAACCTTGGCAAGTATCACACTTGCCTTCACACTTGTATGGGTTTTTTGGGTGACCATCTTGATCCTTTGGTAGGAGACATTTATTGCATAGATACCTCATCTTTGAATGATAGGTACAATGACGATCTTTTTCATCCAAGGTTGTGAAGTCTGGACACTGAGGTAAACTATGATCACCTTGGCAGAAAGGACATGTGATTCTCTTTGGAGTTACACGTTTCTTTTGATTTGTGACGAGAGCATGTGCGGAGGATTTTTCTCTATAATCATCATTTTTCCAGGTAGTACTTTTCGGCTCTTTGTACGGATTTCCGTTGTCTTTTTTCTTTTCATTATTTCTTTTTTTTTGTTTTCTGAGAGGCTTTTGCGAGATGAATAGAGAACTTCTTTGGCATTCAATTTTGTTTCAATAAATGTGAAAAGATTGTCGGTCATTAGAATGTCACTTCTCTCAATTGCAGGACTGACCACTTTTTCGATCCATTCTTCTTGAAGTTTTACCGGCAATTGATGCTCAATAATTTGGAGAATGATTTGATCCTTTGTGACCTTACTTTTTTCCAGAAGTGCTTTTTTGGCTCTTGCGTTATCGAGCAGCTTTTGAAGACTTCTGAAATCTTCATTCGCTTTGTTACTTTCTAACAAGGAATTTATAAGCCTGCGAGTTGCTGCTTCTGGCTTATCCCATCTTTTCTGTATGTGTTGAACCGCGGCATCATAATTCTCCGCAATTAGTTCATAAGAGTCAAGTACGCCAAATGCAGAACCTTTCATGGCATCTTTCAAATATTTCAACTTGTAGAAACGAGACACGCTTGTATTGTTGTGGACAATCGGTTCGAATGAATCCCAAAAAGTCGGAAAGGATAGAATGTTTCCATAGAACAGAGGTAGTTCAATATTTGGAGGTAAAGGTCCAGCATTCTTTTCCTCATTTTCGATCCTTCGTAAGTGATCAAGGTAAGCTTTTGCATGTGGAGAAGCCGAATAATAGTTATCAGCAATTTTCCTGAACTCTTCGACCATCTTTTCTCTATCACAAGCATTACTGAATGGCACGACCTTTTGTTCCTGAAAATTGTTCAAACTGTTCATTGAAACTTCACATATTTTCAAAAGGGATTCTACTTCGTAGTAGGACTGATTGTTACGTATGTGTTCGTTTAATTTGTGTAATAATTCTTGCAGTTCCTGTAGTATCATCTGAAAGCGAGCTTTAATCATTTCATTGTCTAGTTCACAGGAAATACCAGGTCCAATAGAGCGTGATGTATTTGTAGCTATATTTAGAGCTTCAACAGCTTGCAAGAATCTATTTTGAGATTCGAGGAGGATTTCACTAAATCGTCTTTGATCTTCTCTTCTTTCTTCTTCTTGTCTCTTACGCTCTTCTCCTTCTCTGCGACGCTCTTCTCTTCTCTCTTCATCTTGTCTGCGACGTTCTTCTATTCACTCTTCATCTTGTCTGCGACGTTCTTCATCATTGCGCTGTTGTTGCTGCATCATTGCACAAATGACTTGTATCATACTCATATCCACTGAATCTCGTGAATTATCACCGGTACATCTTGCGAATGAGGTAGGTCCACTGGTAACACTTGTAGCTTGAGACTTTTCATTGTCATCATTCCTTTCATTTGATGCGAGCCACTCACTACGTCGAACTTTTATTATTCTGTCGATCAAAGTTGTCCTGTCTCCTGAGGACTTAATACCAAGTTTCTTTGCTTCTGTTGATAATTCCGATTTGCTTTTTGACTGTAATTCACTTTTCCATGATGATAAATAATCATCCAAAGATTTGTTCCGTACGTCATCAATTATCGATTCGGTTAGACATAGTTGACTTGTAGCAATATTCACAAAACTAAATCACCATAGTCTTTTCACACATATTTCAAGAAAAATGTTAATGTTCAATAAAAATAGCAATAATCTGTGCTGGAAAATTCTTTGGTGTTATTTGTGTTGCACACAAGATATAATTCACAAATATAAATAATTTACAGATTGCAAGTCATTTCTTGAAATATGCAGCACATCTATCTTTTTTTCTATCTGCACATTCGCACGGCAAGTCAAGATATAGTACATCTCATTCAAAATTCATAACGATTATCATGACTACATACATTAGAAACAATTAGATCAGGCATATAGATACATGTATGTCAGCAACATAGACATACAGACATTCAAAACTATGTCACTGGCTAGGCCAACCTTGCATCACAAAACTATGAACTATTGAAAATCTATGCAAATAGAGGCTAGAGACTATTCGTCAGAACAACCTCTAGCTGAATATAAATATTCACAGAAAGACAACGGAAGCAACAACAGACTCTGTGCAGTCGTAGAGAAAATCTGAATCTACCAGGTAATTTCCACGATCAACTTTAACTGACAGAACACATTCAGTACCTAAATTCTGCGATAAATTCAGCGCCAGATTCATTTTACATGTCATCAATCTCAACGTAGTGTAATTGGGCAAGAGTCATTGGAAGTTAACTTTCATAAAAATTTTGCATATTTTTAATTCACCTGCATACCTGTTGCAGTATATGCATGAAATACAACAGGTTCCTAAAGTTTTCTATTATGGTTGTTTATAGGACCTGTGCAAAAATGCAATGTCTAGTACACAATGTATCTTTGTAAATAATGCATCTTTTAGAATTTTTCGAGTATTTTGCGACTCTTAGCAAATAATTATATCTTGACTGAATGTTTTTCTTTGAATAACTTATCTGCGCTAGTTTAAGCAACTCACTTCGTTGAAAGTTAACCAGAACATTTAAACGATTCATTAATGAACATCGTGCATTGAACAAATTACAAATGTATCTGCACTTGCAAAGGTTATGATAATCAATTTGTAGTAATGCTTACTTTGATCACAAGAACTCCCAAAGCATCAAAGCAGATGAAATCATATTCTGAATTTCCAGTTGAAGCTGAATATTGATGTCTTGAATCTCCAGTCATGCACATAATTAAAGACATGTTTGTCGTCAAATTTGTTTTTGGATCGATGAGAGGCACAATGACGAAATGAACTGTAAGTAGAAGAGTGAGATCTACTGCCATTCTGAGTTACACGGGTATACAAAATCATACTAGTGCATTCAACAGCATTGACAAATATTATTTATGGTATAATAGTAGACGAAAGAAATGCCATGCCTACACTGTAAATCGCTGCGGGTTGGAGTCGTAGTTTTATTCCAGAGTTTGAAATTTTGTTCCAGCTCCGCATCCCAAGCAACATAACTACTACTGTACATCATGCTTAAGTCTAAACTGCAAAAAGGCATTTACCAGCGTACATAAAGCCGAGTAATGCACTCGCCACGTTCTGCATATGAAAAAATATTTTTACTTTGTAACATACACATTCTACAGACGTATTTCACAATTTTGATTCATTTCATTGGGGGTGTTCATTAACTAAAATTCTGCCGACAGAAAATTAAACCGATTTAATATTCTACCGGCAGAATATTCTGCCGACTTAATGAACGACGGTATAATACCGAAACCGACTGAACATTCTACCAGTTTCGGTGTTACACCGTCGTTCATAAAGTCGGCTGAATATTCTGCCGGCAGAATATTAAATCGGTTTAATTTTCTGTCGGCAGAATTTTAGTTAATGAACAGCCCCATTGAATCAGTCGGATAAAATCAACGGTTCGACGAATGTGTACCAGCTACTACTTTACAAACACGTGTCAAATAAGTAATTTTCTCAAAGGATTTTTTTGGAAATCATATTAGTAAATTGAAATTATCATGTTAATTCTAAAGAACAATTCAACGCGCGGTTACAACGGAACAAGAAAAATGATGAAATGCTATTTGAACAGAATAATTGTTTCGCCTGTCTGGCCGCTTCAGCTGTATCATTTACATTAGACTGTTCTTTCACCCTTTCTTTGCTAATTTTCTGAATGCGTTTGTCAGGTGAGTGCGCAAGACGGAAACTTCCGTCCTATTCACTCCATAACTGCATGCTGATTGTTTCAGCTGTGAGGGCTCAAGACGGAAGTTTCCGTCATTGTTACATTATGTACAAGGTGCGCATGACGGAAGCTTCCGTCGTGATGGTTCGCAAAAATATATTATTCCTAATTAAACTAGCATGGCACAAAATGATTCAACGCTACTGATTCAATTATGACTGCTTTGTCAATAGAAAGCTATGAGCTTCACGATGGTGTTTGAAAAATTTAAATCGAAGCAATAGGCGTTGAGATATCGATGTTAATGTGTGTGACGTATTTACGCTATAAACGACACTGAAGTTATCCGAGTTCTACAATCATTGATCTGATCAGGAAAATGGAACGACGCGTCGACTTAGATGAAGCAGATACTTCCACTGACGAATTAGACTACGACTCCGGTGATGATATTGAATTTTTGGAGGATGACCTTGACTTCTCAGACTGGACTAATGTCGACAATCACAGTGATAGGTATGCAGAGAATGATTCAACATCTTTTGGATTGCATGGCCTGCATCCACGATACGACAATGTGGAACCAAAGGACATTATCTTCTATTGCAATACGCTGCTTCCTAACGAAATTTTTGATTTATTAGCTCACTACACCAATGTCAGAGCAGATATATACATTGCTCAAGCAGGCAAATCTTCTACCCGTCTGTCAAGATGGGTGTCAACTAACGCCCAAGAAATGAAAAAATTCTTTGCCTGTCTTTTAGTCATGGGAGTTGTTCGAAAGCCCAGAATTGACATGTATTGGTCAACTGACCCGATTACAGTGACACCATATTTTTCAAACGAGAAGTGTTTATCAAGAGACCGTTTCTTCATCCTACTGAAATTTCTACGCTTCGCAAACTACAGTCATTTGAATGAAGAAGATCCACTGAGGAAAATATCTCCATTCGTTGAGCGTGTGAAATCAATTATTCAGAATGTGTATTTGCCTGATCAACATGTATCCGTGGATGAGATTTTACTTTTGTTCAAAGGCAGACTTTACTTTCGAGCATATATTCCTAGTAAGCGCTCGCGATACGGCATCAAAATCTACGCATTGATAGACAGGTTTGGCTATACTTGGAACTTCTTCATACATACATCGGCTGCTGATTTGCAACTGCCAGAGTCAGTCAACATCTCCAAGTGTGACCTTAGATTCAGCGGTAGCGTGGTTGTCTCCCTATCGCACGCGCTCTTTGACATGAATTATCGCATTTTTTGTGACAACTTTTTTGTCTCCGACAAGCTGGCTGAATATTTACTGCAAAACCGCACTCATCTTTGTGGAACAGTAAGATTCAACCGGCTTCCCCGCATAGTCAAAGACAACTTCCCAACGGAGGTGAACAATGTCAAGCACTTTCGAAAATCGAATATTTTGATCAGTTGCTTCTTCGAAAAGAAGCAGTCTGGGAAGAAAATGATCTCTATTTTGGACACAACATCGAGAGCATCTGAAATCGAGAAAGATACAATAAAAGAAGGAGGAGCTGTCACTAGGTCAAATAGACCTTCTTCGTTAAAAGATTACAACCAATTCATGGGATCCGTTGATCAAGCTGACGCCCAATTGCATCCGTACGACATAACAAGGAAAACATTGAACTGGTCCCGCAAAGCCGGTATTCACCTTCTACATCGTCTTGTTCTAAATGCGTTTGCTTTGTATAAGCAAACAAAAAATGATCACACATTTCTCTCATTTACCATGAAATACACGGAATACTTATTCGATTCTACTGGGATCGGTAGAAAATCAGGAAACAGAGGTGGTCGGCCACGATTGTTTGAGCTTATTTCGCAAAATCATGTCCCCTCCAAAATTCCAGCTTCCAGTAAGAAAGCAAATCCTTCCCGTCGGTGCAGGGTCTGTACCTCAAATGGTTCGAGAAAGGAAACTCGCTTGTTTTGTTCATCATGCGACGATCAACCTCCATTGTGTGCGCATCCTTGTTTCAATATTTTGCACCAATATAAATGATATTAGCATCCTGTATATTGTAAGCATGATGGACTCTTTCTGAAATGCGTGTTATCCTAAGTACAATTTTTATATCTGTTTATGAAACTCTTCGATTATAAGTTAGAACATCTCCTGAATAGAAAATATAATTCTCTTGAAATTTGTACATCCAATAATTATGCATGCGTATATTAAATTAAGTGCGTATAGGCCTGGTAGATTCAGAATGAATAATAGACATTTTAGTTAGAGAGAGAGAGCCGATTTTACCAGGAAAAACTCGCACACGAAAGAAACACTAAAAAACAAATTCAACTAGCATTGATAGCAATGTATTAGAGGACGGAAGCTTCCGTCATGCGCACTGAGCAGTAACTGAACTAGCATAATTATCGGCACTATTGAGGACGGAAGCTTCCGTCCTTAGTATAGAGAGGGTTAAAATAATAAGCGTCGAATTGTTCTTTAGAATTAATGTAATAATTTTGATGTAATAATGTGATACTTTATAAACCTTATAAAATATGACCTTGCAAATCAAGCTGTTATTCCTCTATGAAATTTCATTTTACAAAATTTTCAATTTCATAGCGGTGCTGCATTCACGAATGGCAAACTGTGAAAAGGCTGGAAAATGATATGGTAATCACATAAATTCCGTGATCCAAATAACAGAAGAGCGTATGGTTGTTGCTTAGCATTCAGCTCGACAAAAGAATTAATGTGAGGACCTGTTTTATCCCGCTAATGAATAAGTATAGGATATCACACTGATTTCAGTAGATAAACGCTGAGAATCTACGAGTATCATAAGCTATCTATTCTCCGAGCCGGAGGCTCGGAGAATAGATAGCTTATGATACGAGTAGGTTTTCAAGCAGCGTTTATCTTCGGAAATCAGTGTGATATCCTAATTTATATGACCGATATCTTAAAGGGAATAGAAATTCATAAAACTCAAGCGTTTAACACTGCAAATGTTGACAACATGAAAGACATGTTTAGTGGAACTTTCTCAAACTTTGTATTCAATGTCAAGTTTGAGAAGTAAGAGACAATGTGACATGACTCATCATAGTATGATGCTTATTGCTGATAAATTATTAAAATTTGTTCAATTTAGGCTACTAATTTATCATAGTTTTCAATATTTTACTATGGATATATGTACCCAGTAGAATAAACGATAATCTACTAGTAGAATAAACGATTATATTCTATCGCTAAATATCTACAATTCTACTCATATCGGTCATATAAATCTTCGCGAACTCGATCGATGCCTTTGTTTGAAGCTTGCATCCTGTTGTTGTCGCATTGAAATGGTGCATTCGTGTTTGAGGAACTAATACCTGATGTCTTGTGGTGCCTTGAGCTCATTTGACCCGTATAAGCTTCTTGACATTGATTCAGTTTTACTCAAATGATATATAATTTTCCCACACTGTGCTGAAAATGTCGCGATTTATTTTATCGAACCTGACCCTAACCCCACGCTTCTATAGTGAAGCATTTAATTCGTTCTTCGAATTGCAATGTCTACTTACATCTTCAGAATATAGTCTATGTTCCTAAGAAATGAGGTGAAGATTGCATTTGCATAGAAAAGTCGATCTTTTTTCGAAAGGGTAGACCCTAGCAGCTGCTTATGTATGCAGGATGAAATAACCTACTCACTATACACAAACGCCGTACAATGAAGCTTATATTGAGCATGCATCAATCTTCTGTGATTGAGTTCTGATAGCACATAAAATTTCAGACTTACGTGTACCGCTTTTCTCCAATTGCTCATATTCTTCTGTAAAGGGAAAATAGACTTGATAGACGGTCTTTGTTCAATTTTAAACTATGAAATTGAATGCAATATCCAAAGAACATATACCGATTCTTAGTGAAGTTATCAATTCAAATGAATTATGAGGATATTTGGGACCTATTGAGAGAGAAGTAAAAGTAAAAGAACTTGGGCATCATTTCACAGATCAAACCGTGGGAATGTTACTGAAAGTCAACATAATTGAAATGAAGCATGCATGCTGGTCTGAGTGTAAGGACGTCAAAGGGAAAATAAAAAATAAATGTACATGATGCATGAGCTCTTTCCGTTTGAAATGTTAATATACTGTCACTCGCTGTATCAGAAGTGATAAGTTGAAACTAATAATATCGTATAATATATATAAACTATTTTAGTTGAATATGTTTCGTGCTTTATACCATAAAATCCAATTTATAATTTAAAAAATCCAATAACTATGTTGAATTTTTAATTGCTATATACACTGCTGAAAGTCAATTATCCTTACTACATCATGCATCTTTTTCACTTAAGTTGAATGTGAGTGCAAATAGTGTTTGGAAAATTTGTTCAACACTGTATTTGTGCTTATCACCCTATGATAGGCCTAATGTTAGAAGTTTTTTAAAACTGAGTGCTTAGCAAAAGGCGATGGATCTCTGCTGTATAATATGCATTGTAATTTTAACTTTGCACATAGAATTATCGTAACATGCCTTGATAGTTTAATACGGTCATATGGGCTCAATAATTTTCCGATACAAGTTCATTACCTTTAACGTGCGAATCGATATGAACTTAAGTTGATGTTTCATAGTTTTAGAATTGTTCAATTAATCATTTCTTCCCTTAAATTCCTGAATTTCACATTTTGACCATCCAAGAAGAACACTTTGCCAGTTAATTTAACTATCATTGAATATTTCAGCTATAGTCCATAAAGACAGCTCCTACTTTCCTTTTGTAACATTTGCTTTTTGAATTCTGAAAATCATCTAAACGCAAGAAACTGCATGTAATACTACTTGTGAGAGTCGTGATCAACATAGTAATAACACAATGAAACGCTCAACATCAAAATCTGATCTTGTCATGTCTTCGAACGTGCACAAACTATTAGAAGGATCAAGAAATGAGGGATATTGGAGAATATTGCTTGGCGGTCACAAGAATGGTCGGTCGCCAATTTCGCGCTCTGTCATTGATTGCAATGTATTTTAATAGCCGCGGCGACTTCCTGGTCGTGTGCGCAACCTGCAATTCTTGTCGGTCGCGACCAAATGCACTCACTGACAAAAGACTTCCCATCTCCATTTCGTTGACTCAACATCCCTGTTGGCCGCCACGACGTGGTCGTTGTGACCTGGTCGCCTAGTATGTTAAGCACGCCCTAATGTTAAGAAAATGATCATAAAAATGCATGTTTCGCGGACAGTAAATGAGGACATCGTCGATGATAACTATATAGATGTAATTGAGTTCAGTTAAGAGGTCTAGTCTGCAAAGCATGATGATAATGACTGCTGGACGCTGGTAGCACATTTGCGTGTCCTTTGATTTTCTGTGAATATAGTATACATGTAGGTATGCATTATGAAAATTAATGCCACAAACAACATCGACAAATAGTGGAATGGTACGCATTGATTGGATATATCAGCTGGTTCTACGGAGGTCGCTCAAAATTGGGCAGTTACCCTGGTTGGAGAAATTTCAAGATAGCGCCCAATGAAGTAGAAGATGCTGGGTAGCTATTGCAAGCGCAAAATCAATCTCACAGAAAAAGACACAAAAAGTAGCAAATGAAACATCATGTCGACATTTGTCAAAGAGTGAGGCATGCATAAAACCTGAAGCTGAATAAACAAATTCACAGATTCATCAATAAGTCAGTATTGCTTAACTCAGAATGATTCCTATATGTATGATCACTCGCAAAATAATGTATGATCATGTCGCAAAATATCTATTAATAAATTTATTTCATTGATAAATCTATCGCTGCCTGTGTTTCTGAATTCAGTTACATTAATTAAAAAAGAAAAAGCGATGGACACTATGGACGGGTTATGATTTCTTCAATCTGATTTCTTTTGATATGTTAACGATGACGTGCATCTGCAATGAATAATTGGCTTAAGAATCCTAGACATTAGCTGAACAGACCCTTGGACGCCTTGCAGCAGGAGACCTTGATATTTGTTGCAAGTTTCCCGAATGAGGAACAATGTATGGACTGCAAGTTAATAGAGGAGTGACTGTGTGCGTGTCGTGCTCTGTTGCCTAAGGCAGGTAATGCATGTCAAATAATATAATTCGAAAATTTAATCAAGCAGTTTACAAGGATTTTTACAATTGTTGTTTAGCAGCTCATTTGAATGCACACTGAAAAGTTAATATCATGACTAGATTTTTTAAACGACTATTTAATTATCATGCTTCAGAGTAAAAACTGAATCTAAAACAACCTCTGAACTTTTTCTAGAAAATTGATGTACATATATGATTTCAGTGCCATTCCTCTCTGGTATGATCTGAGTTTTGAAAATAATATAGGCCTACAGGGAGTTTCAATTATTTATAGATTGAATTGGCATGCCAATTTGACGTCAATTAATTGAAATTCATTTAATTTTTGATAATCACTGATAAGTTCTCATAATAGTGATAAATGTTTGGTGCTGTTTAGTTGAATGATCATGTAATCAGCAGGCACAAACGAAAAGGAGCTTACGGAAACCCTTACGAAGGAAGAGGGGACACAACATTTGAAAGTGATCAACAATTTCATGAATACCCCTTTGCATCACAATTATGATATCCAGGAGAAAAAAATTATGATCCAAATAAAATTACTGGTAAATTCGTTAAAAATTGGACGTTTTACATCATTGTGCAAGTTATTTTGAACTCGAAAACTCTACTCTCAGAAAGGATAATTAAAAGGAGACTCATGAGGCTTGGTACTTTAGTCAATGCTTTTCCTGAATGACCGTTATAGCATCTAGCCAATCAAAAGTGCAATGCGGGTTGTTAGAAAGCAAGTGATGGTCCGTAAATTCGTCCAGGGGCGGAAATTAAGAGGATGTGGGGGATGGAGAACGCCCCACACCCGGTCTCGAGGAAAATAAGTCGGTCTCCAAATCTGAACATGAACACTTACATATTGCGGCACGGTTTTAAATATGAGTCTATGATCATAATAGTAGTTCGAAACGAGCATCTCGAAGCGTTTTCAAACGCTCGAAAAATTTTCAAAATTGAAGCTCACATACCTTCGTTCAATGATGAATGAAAACAGACTCAAAGATCTGCTGCTACCTTCCATTGAAAAAGATCTCACTGATTCTATTGTGATTGATAACCTTGTGGAAAAAAGGTCAAACATGCCAAAAGTCAGATGATTGTTCGCTCCATAAACAAACGGGTTTATATAAGTAAAGGCCTTTGGGTATTCATAAATAAAAATTGATTAATTATAGCACACACTTGTTATGTCTTGACTTAGCCTAGTAATGTTATATTTTTATGACGCTGCCTATCTAACATGATTGATATTTGCTATCAAGAACCTGATCGTTCCACTGGTATTGTGTGTGTGAGAGTGTATACAGTCCATTATTATGCTAATTCGGTCTATTTTATTCGAGTATTATCGAGTATAAACGCCCCTGGATTCGTCAGTCTGGAGAACTAACCGCAAAATTTCAATTTAAGTAGCAAATTGTACATGCTCCAAAACACAACTTTGAGGTACACCGATTCGAGAGAGCACATAGCATTCTTGAATTAATTTATTGCTAATTAAGTCATTGTTAACTTTTTGTCTTTTTTAAATGATTCTTCGGCGTGTGTCATTGAAACCGCGGAATGAAGACACTGAGCAAGTGGAGTGCGGATTGAAGACAAATGAATAAGCACGATCTTTCTTGTAGGGATTTTATTGTAATCACCAAACAAAATGAACACGGCTGAAAGGTAAACAGTAACCTAGAGCTAACATTCAACATGCACGGATCGGCACTATGCCAGGCAAGCGTTATACTGTTCGTAGACCTGCAACAGGCATGCAGTACATTCTTACTATAAGCTATAACTACGGTGGGATATTGTCTAACGCACTGCAGATGAATGGAGGATTGAAGACGCTTAGCTGATAAAGCGCGAAGGATTCTTTTGAATTTGACTTTATTGTAAATTTCTCTTTATTTCATGATCACATTCTTATTCACCGCATTCCTTGTAGTATTCATTTTCAGTGTTCATAGCGTCTTATTCTGATTAATTGCTTCATGCTGATTGCCACTTTGCGTCTATTTCGTCATCGCTGTGGTCGAGTACATTTCTATGTAAATAGTGATCAACCGGGCTGAGGACACATCCAGATATTTCTTAATTTTCATCACATGATTAGGTGTGCCGAGAGCCATCGAAAGCTCGTGTATTTTACTGTACTGTGGAGTGTGGAATTAAACAGATGGAGAAATTAGAAATAACGATTTCTCAATCATTGAACCCATCTGGAAAAATATTCAGCATATTAAGGGTAGAGATTGAAGCAGCTGTTCGGATGTCAGACGTTGCAAGGATTGGTGACACCTAGGCATCACAACTCCCGAACTATTTCTTATCCCGGGATCCCGAAATTTCTTGCTGTTCAATTAATCATTGCAATGCAAACCATTTCATGCTTACATGTGTTCCGGATGCAGTACATATATGTGTGTAGGTGACTATTACTTGCTCACTATGTCGATATATTTTCTGCCTTTGTATTGTGTTAAAATAAGTCTGGTGACACAAACATACATGTATAATCTAATTGACCACTGATCGACAATGTATGCGACAATTTGACTAAATGTGGGTTAAATTGCTCAAAATGTTTGTGTTTGCCGACATTAGGAGGCTTGCCAAATCTGGATGTGTTTAGCTTCATAGACAGGGTTGCATGAACATGATAGGAAATGACCTGAAGACATTCCATGTCAAAAATTGTGGCTCTAGCCATAGTATTTTCGTCGCAATAAGCGAAAACATAGAAAATTTCATTTCAACTAAAAACTGCAATCTGCGTCCCGTTGGATTAACATGTGCTTTTCTTTGATCGCGTCTGACAAGAAGAGGTACTAATTAGAACTCACCAGGCGTGCAGATTCGTAGTAGGCAAAGGGTGTATATCATTCTGTGAAAGTCTCAGTTTCGTTCTCGTTCCCTATAGAAACTCGCTGTGACTGCCGGACTAATAATATCCTTGTTATCAATTTCATAGTAATTTGAGTAGACCGATTAGACCCACATGAAATACAAACAATTCTTTATTAATTCAGATAATCATTTAAGCGAGCGAATAATCACATATACGTGCTTATAGCAAAACATAAAATGAAGTTTCAAAAGTTATCATGACGGCATTGTTATGTAGAAATACCAAATGTCGCATGTTGTGCACTAAAAAATTCCTGATTAGAATTCTGAAAGTGATCTATTTGGGAATAAAAAATTTTTAGTGAGCTTAGTAATGTGGGCTGTTTTCCTACAATATTGAGTGATGACATTGTAAGTAAATCTGTCAATTGATTGCTTTTCCCATAACAACACAAATCAGTCTAAAACTAATTGCAATTATTCTATCACGCCAATCAATAAATTGCATTCTTTGATGACAATAATCAATTAAATGCTACTAATTAATTGCAGTGCAATTATTGCTTGATAGCCATTTTTCCAAGCAGCATCCACAAAGTAATAAATGGGATCTACAACCGCAGGTAATCCTTATCGTGAAAATTGCAGATTAGAGGACTGGTGCTTCGAAACTGTTATGTTTAAATCGTTGACCTGTGTGTCGATCAAGATGCAATCTATCGTCTTGAGCAAAATTCACTTCACGCTATAAATATCGTGTTTAAGATTTATCATGAATGTTGCATGGCTTTGATAATAGTGCTTGACATCTAATTGAAAGAAATTTTAAATTCTGCTTATTGCAATCGAATTTTGAAAATTTGGCAATGATTCAATTATGATTCTGTTTTGTCTTCTGTGGTATGTTAGCGATTTCTGTTATCAATGCATCTCAACCGGTATGTAGGCTGTGTAGTTCAAATTACACGTGTCTATATCAACTCGAGATCAATTGAGCGATTAAACATCCCAGGTGGCCTGTAGCTTGTGCGTTTTATTTGTGTGCAAGCTTGATGTACATTGATAACAGCCAGGTGATCTATGCATCAATATTCATCTAAATCTACATTAAGGAAAATACGAGCACTCCTGACAATGAGCTGGGTGAAACAGAATCATGAATGAAATCAGCTGATAGCTTGCTATACATTCCAAAGGTTGCTCTAATACTCGTACAGTGCTTCATCAGTAGCTTTATCACTTGGCCCTCATGATTTCAGGATGTTTCATCACTTTCTTTTTGCTCAATTTACATTGTAATTTTTAAATACTACATGAATATCAATAAAATTGGTCTAAAAGAGAGCATTCAAATAGATGCATCTGATGAAGGTTATGAAGACGTTGCTCTTTCATTAAATTGAATTGCAAGTTTATAAATAGTGCAAGGAAAATGCATTTCCACATGTTGATATACTTAATATCGACATACATGCAGTTGGAGTCATTAACTTGAAACTTTTGAACATTCCTTATGTAATATAGTCAATGAAAATGATATCATTTCTGGTGAATTCTTGTGCAGAGGAAAGACGCAATGGTCCCACTGGCAGACAGAAGAAGTTCATATATCGTGAATTAGACAAGCTTTATTTGTATATTGGAGCTGAACTTCACGAGATTTGAGGGAGGACCTTTCCTTGTTAATTAAACTTTTCATATGAACCGCAGATGTCGGGGCTTGAGCTAACCCATAAATTGATCCATTTTCGATATGATTCTCAATACATGTACGTACATACACCGACGTCGGTAGTTTTAAGACATGAAGGCTAGACAGGATCTGTGGGTGGACTTCCCGGTGGTCCATAACTAGCTCTTTTGATCTGGACACCTTTCTTGACAATAACATCATCTACTGACAAGCAAGTCGATTTTTGCGCCATTTCTCTTTCTAATATAATTGGAAAATGGCATTCCATGACACCACTTCCCTACAAAATCACAGACTTCAATACTGTACTACAGGAATCAAAGTCTTCAACACTGCAGGAATCAAAGTCTTTCTACGCCAAGGTTGATCTAATAACGAAAAATCTATCAGATGATATGAGGCGTGTCATATAGACCAAACTGCTAGTAATATGGAATCACAACAATAATAACATGTAAATATGACGTTGTTGCAGTGACATGTCCATTTCAGATGGCTCTTTTTGTTAATTTTGTAAAACCCGTTGTCGGCCATACATCGCGACATTGCCGGAAAAGCTTTGATGAATGACATTGTACTTGAGCTATTTTATAACTAAATTCAACTGCATTCAAGTGGTTACCAAATCAATCGCTCCGATTCTCTGCATCGAGCTCCATATGTTCAGCTGCGTTTAATTTATACGGACGCATTAATCGTAGTGACGTACTCTTATGTTGTATTAACTTCATAATCCATAAGTAATTACTCAATCATCCTTTAGTGAGATTATAATTGAGTTGTAAGCTAATGTAGGAGAAAAGATGTTCACTCTATGAAGGTTTCATACCATTTTTCCGGATGGGCTTTAGACAAATCTTCATGAAAGTAGTTTGCGTGAGCTTCTGCTTGATCAAGTGCTTGATATTTCAAAGTTAAGAACCCAAGTATTTGCAAAATGTTATTTTTTTGTTGTAAGCATCTATATACTTAGACCAGCCTTTTGGTCATCGTCTGAACGAAGGATCTCACAGGCAGACATCATTCAAAATTCATGTATGGGGAGAAGCATAGAGAGATAAATAAAATGATATCTCTGTTTTAGACAAAAAATAAACTAAAATGATAAATCTATACAAATGATGGAAATCATAGAGTTCGCAGGAAAGGAAGGAAGTGGGCCTCTATGATCTCTGTTCTATGTTGTTGATAAAATCAGAATTATGTTTTCTGACATTAGAATGTTAGAATTAAAGAAGCAATCCCAAAAATTGACAACAGGGAGGAGCAAGAAGCTTTCTCAGACTTCTTATATGTGTAATACCTTACTTTGAGTGGGCATCTGTGGCTCCTGTTTTATGTAGCCGACTTTGTCTTCGATTAAATCGACCACACAGAACAGAGACAATAGAGGCCGCTTTCATCCCTTTGATGATTTCCAACTCTATGATTTCTATCATTTGTATAGAGGTATCAGTTTGTTGATCTCTCTATGCTACTCCCCATACAAGAATTTCGAATGATGTCTCCCTGTGAAATCCTTCCTGACGATGACCGATGAGCTGGTCGAAACATATAAAAAGGTTCCAACAAAAAAATAACATTTTGCAAATACTTGGGTTCCTAACTTTGATATAAAAAAGATTGACCCAATGCCTCTTCTCATGAGTTCTTGGTAAGTCTTTCTGCCAACATCAGAGCACCGTAAAACTCATATAGTGCACTATAATTTCTGATTTGTGTAGACCTTAACTAAATCTAATTCCTGACATCCCGTGATCAATCATAATATCCTCACGAGCAATCAATTTATTGTAATAAGAGTTCGAGTAAATCAATTATTGACATAGGAGATTGATGAAATCAATTAGTTGATAGATGAAATTATATACCATCACCTAATTAAAATTGGATTTCCTGGGCAATCAGTTAATTGACTTCAACTTATTGAAATTCAATCAATTTTTGATAGTCCCTGATTTACGGTAACTAGCAACAACATAAACTTACTTTTTTTCTTACTGTCGAGATGTTTTATTCCCTTGACTTTCTGATCCTTTCTGACATAAAGATGGAAATCATTTCCATTTTTCAATTTAATGATAACAGTCCTCGCACTATTCAAGTTCAAATTGTAAGCATCTCTCTTTCGAATTCGATTTTCAACCGACACTTTACGAATCGTAATTTTGAAATGCCGATATTGATGTTCAAAGGTAGCCATTGAAGAACAGGTGATCAGCAGAGGCGCGAAAAGTACCAATAAAGTAAATATCACGGATGTAACATAAATTACCACCGACCATCTCATTGGCATCCATTAAATTTAACCCGACGACAAACCCATTATGTGGCTAATGTGGAGAACTACAAGCAATCAACTTATACTAATGTAACTTTCCAGCCAATAATAGCTCTGTGATCAATCATGGATAACAACATTGGTCAGTTCTTTCATAATGATTCTTCATGCCTGCAGTTCATAAAAACTCCCCGAAATATTAGCAAAATACCGAAGAAAAAAAACCATCTAAGTCTAGCTAACACTTTGGTTTGTTAAGATTGTGCAACTTCGAAAAAGTTATTATTTTGTTAATGTTGGATTAATTGATTAAATGAAAAAAATAATTACATACTATTTTTATTCATTATTGTTTATTAGCGCTACTCTATATATGATGGAAGTAGTAACTAAATTTGATATTTTGGTACCTGGAGACAGAAGTTTTTGTTGCAATCGAAAATTATTAGAGATGTCACTATTCATGCCAGACTATAATTAAACTAGGGTTAAAGAGCCATATTTTATTTGAAATGTTTTGTAGCAAACGAACATCTTTCTTCCAGCTTTTTGTGCTTTTATGAGTTTCTTTAGATGTCATCATTTTGTAGCGCTTTTGTAAAATGTCCAACCTATTGAATGAGTTGTCAACGTCATGGGTAGTTTTAATAAGCTTATGGCGTAAAACCTGTAATAGTCACGTGTGTGAAGTTATCACCCCAAATCAGCACTGCCATTTTGAAAATGAGATGAGCAACTCAAACAAACCTACTAGATCGATGCACTTGGAGTGTGCCAGCATGTGCTACCGATTATTTTGAAGGAATTCTTCTGGAAGGAATTATTTTGAAGAAATTGTCTTAGAAAGCCCAGAAAGACTCAAGATCTTTATGAAAAGTTGTGAATACTATCAGAGTAACAGAGGCTTGGAAGTACATTTTCTTCGATTTTAAATGAAATTGAATCCTTATCAACAGCGGTTGATTTTATGAATGATCCCTTCTCGTCAATTTCTGCATCATGCCGGTCAGGGTATAGGCTAAACTCGATGCAGCACAATATTTCTCTGACTTAAAATGGAATTTATTGTTATTCGCGTGTTTGTCGTTCGAAAACAATTTCAAGAAATAAACAGGAGCAAATCAATGGGCAGTGACAGAATACCCATAACTTTATATAAACATGCTGCTGACACACTTGCTGGAGCTTAAATTACCCATATTTTCAACCTTTCCGAAAAGATGGCATTGTCACATGTTGCTCTGTTGCCAAAGTGTGTTCCACCGATGTTAATAATCCACTGTAATTAGTTAGCCCCGCGATTAGCTTCAGATCAGAACAACTGCGCGTTATGACTGGAACTGAATTCTGTATTTTGGTTTCAAGTTTTATTAGACAGAGTTTGATTAAATATCACGATTAGAATGTCAGCACTAATTGTTGATTCATCTGGATTGTGATGTCAGCGCATGATTGATCTGGCTCATTGACGCTTGATTTGTCAGCGCCAATTGTTGTCGCTTGTGACATCTACGACCTATCTTATTGTTGGCTACCCCGGCAAAAAGACTTGTCTTGCAGTCTGCGGGCGGCCGCACGGAAACACTGTTAAGCTAACAAAGCTCTAACAATATAATCAGTGGCGTCGCGTGCTCCCAGACCATAGGCCTTCGCTCCATAGTGGATTCCTATATTTCTGCAGCAGACAGCATGAACTGCATATAATATAATTAATATGACACTGGGGGGGGGGCGGTGAAGAGTGAATACAGAGCGCTTAGCGTGGCTTGCGGGAGATGAGAGAGCTCCCATTGTTAAGTCTTGATGTATGAGGCGAAGTTTGTGTAGAGGCGGATTACATATTTATCACACAGCGAATACATCTTTATGGGATTCGAGGATGAACAGGATCTGTTTACTTGTGGGAATCGAAAAGGCAAAGATTGGTGTACAGGATTTGTTTACATGTGCGGATCGCAAAAAGCATACTGTATTTATTGATGGGATGAATTTAATGACAGGATCAGTTTACATGTGGGAAACGCAACAATTGAATCTATAACATATCTTTCAAGACATATCATTACCTATTCAGTATTTTGTCAGCCACTATGTGTGGGACCCCGCTCGTCTGGGTTTGAGTGTTCAGGTTAGGGGTCGAAACACAACTAGACGAGTACCTGCTGATGACTGATGGATTGCAGTATTATGTTTTATATCCCTTAATCGGTAGCTGAAGTAGTGGTCGATGTATTGTAATTCAAATGAAGAAATGTGGAATTACATGAAGTAGGCCTACTATAGACGGATGAAGAAACTGGCGATAACAAATTCAAGTGAAGAAATAGTATTTTCCATGTGTAGTCTTAGGTATAGTGTGTATAATTTCATCGCTTTCGGTGTAGTAGAGTGTCATTGTAGTTCTATTATTTACCTCCATTATCCGCTTTCCACTTATCCACTCTTACCATTATCCACTTTGTGTAGTGTCAGATATAGTTCACTTGTAATCGGTGTAGCAGCATCGTTGTATTTCCATATTTTACCTCAACTTTTCCAATTTTTATTCATCGGTTTCCTGTTGTTTTATAATATCCATTTTTAATTTCCTTTACCTATGGTGACCTTATGGTTACCTATGGTGGTCTTATTCTATTTCCACTATCAGCATCTGTAGTCGGTACAGTATATTAGACGTCTGTTTTGAACGTGTATACGGCAGTGTTTGGAATCTATGGTATTAGTATATTAACAGCAAGAATGAGTAGTATTACAAGTCTTAAGATTTCCATTTTTACCAGATATTGGGCCAAAGCTGATCAATTTTAATTCGTTGCCACGAGAAAGCTACATTGAGTTCTTTTAAGAACTGATTAATCTAATGGTTACAGTAGCATTGCCTTTGTACACTTGCGGATTGGAGAACGCCATCAGTCCTCATTAGGACTACTTTAACTAATAATTTGAATTAGTAAGCATTATATTCTATTATAAATGGCTACTGGGATGACTTTCATCATCGGATGATAACTATCTTAATTTCAGTGAATTTTCGAACACTTGTACAAGTGCATGAACATTCAAGTCATGCTGCCATCCATTACTACAGAATAAAATGAAATGAAATGGGAAATAGATACTGATATTTAACTGAAAGGTACACTGAAGTCCAGACTACCCAATGTAGACTATTCTGCATGTGAATTGTGATTATGTGACAGCCTCTTTTTCTGAGCAGCCTCATAAGCATGCAATCCTAAGCTGATTGTTCGTCAACGCTACTCCTGTTTTCCCAAGATTTTAAACGATAAATGACAATGAACATGTGATGTTGATTTCTCACATGACGCTTGATCGCCTTGGTGAGAGTACTATAGAGAAAATTCACTCTCGAGGAAGCTCTCGCCAAAGCAAGACTCTGTTGTGTTTATTGTAGCCTGTCAATCACTTACATGTTTCAAATTTAGGGCTGCTAAATTGTTTTTTGTGCCCCTCATATTCTATCTCTTGATAGTGGTTTAGTTTTATTTCAATGCCATGAACTTCGTGTACGATGTTTTGAGTTTTCTGCACAATCCATCGGACGACTGGCCGGTGTAGAAAATAACCACTGTGGAGATCGCCGCCATAAACATAGTATCACCAATATGGCCTGAATCATTATCTCTGATTGAATCACACATCAATTATGGAAACTTCATCGCTGTATCTTTCAGCGGCTTCTCACCTTCCGATCCGACATTCAGCCATTGGTGAACGCAGACACGACGATTGAACGCGTCATCATCTTCTCCAAAATTTGGCGAAGCCACGAATCGAAAAAATTTGCGCCTCCCTCTATCTGAATCTAAGAATTTATAAATCTTTTCTTGCATTGTTGCAATGTATTTGCTTATTCGTTTCTATCGGGAGAAGACGAATCAAACTATCGAGCTAAGCGCACACGCTTCACATATCACCACAGCGTCGCCACGGGGGGGCAAGGGGGGGAAGTTTCCCCCCCCCCAACCTTTGGTAGCAGTAGACGATGTCATCATTTCCCTTTCTGTTATCAGATAATATGATGCAGTGTTTCTTATTTACGGCGACAACGACCTTACTGTGAGCTGCTCTTGTCAGGCTTTTGTCTTGATCGATGGTTGTGAGAATCTTATTGGATAGAATGTGTTTGAATTTTATACAATAGAGTGCCTTCACATTTCTCCCAGTTACGATATTTGTACCAGGTCCTGTTGACTTTGCCAGTAACAACAGCCTCAGTTGAAAGAGGATTGCCACAGTTAAAACTAAACTTAGGTCAACAATGGGGCAAGAGCGTTTAGAAGCTCTTCTTTTTGCAGCTGTGGAAAAAGACATTTTGATCAATCTCGACGGTGACACATTAGTTTCCCGTTTTGCTGGCAAATGTGATAGACGACTGAAATTAGGATAAGATTTATCCTTCTGGTTACCATAAGTTGTATGAGGTGGTTGGATGTAAATTGTTGATTTCCAAAGTAAAAAGTCTTATCTAGTTCAACTTAAAACGTTTTCTGGATTGTCAATATGTGTCACTAATACAGTACAAACTTTAAAAGGTTATATGTAAGGTACATAGTATATATAGGGCCTATATATATATATATATATATATATATATATATATATATATATATATATACAGGGTGGCGCACGTAAACCGCCAGATTTTAAACTTTTATATACTCCTCAAATATTCATCCGATCGTCATGAAATTTCGACTCATACTAGTTTGGAGTATAGAATTTATGATGATTATAGCTGTTGTACTGAGAATTGTCAGAAAATTCTGATTCTATTGACCGAATGACATGTACTCATTTTATTGTCATCGAAAATCTAGATCAAGTTAATTAACTTAACATGAATCGTATTCTGCACAACGAATTGTGCGCAGTCTTGAAGTAAATATTGTTCAGTTACTTCCATGTCATATTGTATTACATTATTATTATAAATTTATATTATTATATATAACGGTTGAATAATTTGATATAACTCTTTTCTGCGAATAAAAATGCCTTTATGTTTTCATTACTACACTTAGCTACTTGCCAATAGGCCGACTGATGTTTTGATGATTATCCTTGCCCCCCCCCCCCCAACCTGAGATTCCTAGGGACGCCAATGCATATCACACAAACACACAAATCTCTGTGATTTGCTGTGCACACCCCAGCGCATTGTGTGATCGCTTGAAGATCCCTGCAGTTAACAGCTGAGCGCTGACGCTCGGAGCGGATTTCAGAGTAGTGACCTGAAACTGTAGAGTGTATGTAAAGTTGTAAATGTAAGGATACTCTCAAAAACAAAAAATAGAACTATTTGAACCTTTGTTTTATGAACACAAATCATTATTTTTGGGTATGCGGCGAAGGCCTCGCAGGCACGGAGACGACGCCACTGAATATGATCCACCCATTGAAATTTGCTTCTCACTGCCAACTTACTATCTAACAGTGTTTCTGAGCGGTCGCCCCAGGTTGTTTTTTCGATGAAGTTGGTGACAATCAATTTGGTGCTAGACCCCTGAGCAATGCAACAGTGATTGATTTGTACTGCACTGCTTTTAAGTGTCTGGAGAGCCCTGAAGTTCCAGGTATAAAAATCATCGCATATGATTACACGCACAAAGGTCATAGAGTAAGTATATAGTAGTCAGAGTGTCGACTCCATGCAGTAGGTCGACTCAAAAAATTATCTGTATACAGTAAAAATATTTTATCAAAAGATTCAGTTTTTTGCGGAGATTTCGATCTTGCTGTTCAAAAATATTTTTGAGCACCTTTAAAAATACTAATTTTTTTCAAATTATTCCTATGTCTACATGTTATCGACATGAACCCAGTATGAAATATGTTGGATAACGAAAGGAATGAATATTTGCTAACAAGCATATTAATTAGACGCAACTTCAGCTGATTATCAAAGGAATTTCATAAACTGCATTATAATGCAGGTCTCCATGAAAAACTTGAGATCTCATTGTGCTTCTTGGCTGAGATTTCAAGTTTTTAATTCAATACACCGGCATAATTCTATGATTCACTAAATTTATGTTCCATTTCTTGAATCTGAATATTGTTGTGGACCCATTTATCATCTAATTTACAGTTAATTGTGATCATTGTCTTTGATTATGTTATTTTGCTCTTTCAGTGGCAGAGCTTGTAGTATGATTACGCTTAAGAAAATACTCTTATCAAGAAGGTTGAGGTTGAGCATTAAAGCAAGCATTATAGCAACCTTCGAATTGCAAATTTATTAATTGTGAGCGTGTTGTATTTCTAATTCTCTATTGTTCACTGTCTTAGGACATAGCAATCCGACTCTCGACCGCATGCCTGACATCCTATTATCAAGTGTTCTGGTGACGTTTCATGATAATAACATTTCATTATTGTGCATGTTTCGTGAGTTGTTTTATGCCATTGTTATACAGGTATAAATATCCACGTCTGCAAATAAAGTGCGTCTTTGCTATTTGGAATTCGCGTTTTTACTTACAAGCTATCACGGCAATTTGTCTTGCTGAACATGAGCGGCTCGTTAAAGTTGGTCGATATCGTGAAGAGATTCAAGGGTGAGCGTGATGAAAATATTGATCAATGGTTCAGACGATACGAGACAGCGGTGTCTATAGTAACCGCCCCAAAGGATTTAGAGGCTGAGATGGCTCGAATGATGCCTCTATTTTTGGATGGTCCTGCTTTCGCGACCTGGGATCAATTGGAGCCAACAGATAAAAATGACTTTAAAGTTGTGATGAAGGCTTTGAAGAGAGTTTATGGACTTAACAAGGCAAGTGCCTGGCTAAAACTCAAATCCCTCCGTTTGTGGCCTGGCGAACAGATCGACATCATCGCAGATGATGCAAAGACATTGTTGAAGGTTATCACTGGCAAAGATCCTGATGAGGAGCTGGTATCGTTAGCTGTGATCGATGCGTTACCAGCTGATGTAAAGGAGAAGGTGTATATCCAAGACGGCGAAGATATGAAGCTCCAAGATGTTCTGTCTACGGCGAAGGCGCTTTTGGCAACTCGAGATGCCTTACCCACCGCAGTCGCTGCGACGATGGGTCCGCAAAACAGCCAAATGAAAGTCTCCAAGCAAATGGTTCGCTGTCAAGGCTGTCGCCGCTTTGGCCATGAGAAGGCCAGCTGTATTATCACCTGTTTCTTTTGTAACGAGAAAGGGCATATTCAGCGATTTTGCCCACACCGTCAACAACAGGCAAGTGCGAGCATGGCTGCGGCGACGGAAATCACCGGTGCACAAATCTCACGTCCAATGAATGTCAATGGGCAAAGGATGAACGCGCTGATCGACACTGGATCTGTGACTTCTGTCATTGGTGAGCATGTGGTTGGGAATGAGAGTCGGTCTAGGTCCTACATTAGTCTTCAATCTTTTGGTAGGCATAATGTATGTGCGTATACGTATGTTGTTTTGAGTAGTGTGATAACTGATAATAATGAAGAGCTGGGACCCATTAATGCATATGTAGTCTTAGAAACTGATCTACCTACTGGTATTGATATCATTTTGGGTTCGAATGTATTTGAGAGAACGGGTTTAATATTACATCCACGCGTACGTCCAGGTACTGAGCTAAAAGTAGATTTTCCCTATAGTAAAGGGCCTGTAGTTTCGGTATTGCATAGTGATGATATTCATGATAAGGATTTTGTTGCTACTTTTAATGGAAGTAGATGGTGCGTAAGGTGGAATTGGAGACAAAATTTAGAACCAGGATCCGATTGTAAGATACCGTATAATATTATCGATGAGCAGGATAAATCACCGTGTGATGCTGAAATAAATGACTGGATTAATGAGGGCATATTAGTAAGGCATGACGTAAGTTTCCATGGGAAAATAAAAAGGTACTTACCGATTATTGCTGTGCGTCAGCAGAAGGGCGATACCGTTAAAGTTCGCCCTGTCTTGGACTATAGAAGTTTAAACGAATCCATTGAGTCTCATACTGCTGAAGCTACTCCTACTTGTGCTGACACGTTGCGTCAGTGGCGGCAACTGGGGCCTAAGTGTTCTATTATTGATTTGAAGCGTGCCTATCTACAGGTAGAAATTGATCCGAGTTTATGGGCATACCAAGCTGTTAGGTGGAAAGGAAGTGACTTTCTGTTGACGAGGCTTGGTTTCGGCTTGGCCTCAGCCCCAAAAATAATGACAGCTATAGTTACACGAGTATTGCAGGGTGACCAGAAAATCAAGGAAGGTACTTCTAGTTACATTGACGATATATATGTCTCTGAATCGGTTGTCTCATGCGAAAAGGTCAGGTCCCATCTGAATAATTGGGGCCTTATAACAAAAGAGTCACAAAAAGTTGGTAAAGGAGACGTTAGATTACTGGGACTATGTGTGGACTCAGGGTTGAGATGGCGCAGAGACGGTTCTCTGCCCTTAATAGCTAACATTCTTACGCGGCGTGAAGCACATAAGTACATAGGAGAATGTTTAGGACATTACCCCGTGGCGGGATGGCTTCGAGTCGCCTGCGCGTTTGTACAGCGGTGCACTGCCGAAGATCATACTAGGTGGGATGACCCAGTTTCGGAAAAAATAATGAGTTTGATTCGAGAAATAGATGTTCGACTGAAAGTGTCTGACCCTGTCGGAGGCATGTGGGAGGTTGATCCTAAAGCTCCAATCACGGTCTGGACTGACTCCAGTTCTCTAGCCTACGGGGTTTATTTAGAGGTTGAAGGTCAGGTGGTCGAGGATGCGGCTTGGCTGCGCCCGAAGGATGATGCTACGCATATAAACCGGTCTGAATTAGACGCAGCTATCAAAGGCCTGAATCTTGCCTTAAAATGGGGTAAGAGGGACATTACGATCAAAACTGACTCCATCTCAGTTTATAGATGGTTGCAATCTGTTATTCATAAGACAAGAAATGTTAAGACTCGTGCACTCGCAGAAGTTTTGATTAAGCGTAGACTTAATATTATTTCAGACATTATCCGTGAGGAACAGTTGGCAGTACAGGTCGTTTGGATTGAGTCAAGTTTAAACAAAGCAGATTCATTGACTAGAGTGCCTAATTCATGGGTCAGGGAGAAACTAGATAGCGTTGATTACGCTGACATCAAGTTTGTTCATGAAATCAACCATTTTGGCACGAATCGAACATATGAATTATGTAAAGAGCGGTATAAAAATAAATCCGTTTCAAAATCTGATATTAAGGCCGTCATTGGCGATTGTGCAACTTGTACCCGCATAGACCCTTCGAATCGCTTTAGTTGGGACAAAGGATCGATATCCGCGAATAATGTTTGGGAAGTTTTAGGCACTGATGTAACTCATGTAGACGGTAGACCTTATTTATCCGTTATCGATACTGCTTCCAGATTTACAATCTGGCGTAGCTTAAGAAATGAATCCTCCACTGAGATAGCTTTCAACATTGAACAGATCTTCGCAGAATTTGGTCCCCCAGCGTACATAATGAGTGATAACGGGACAGCTTTCCGTAGCCGCGAGTTTAATGAGCTGTTAGATAAGTGGAAAGTTCAACAGGTCTTGACTTCCGCTTATAGGCCCCAGGGAAACTCGGTGGTTGAGCGGGTTCATCGTACCGTTAAGAGAACCGTAAAGCGTACAGGAAAATCCCTTGCAGAGGCCGTTTTCTGGGTTAACAATACAAAAGGTAAAAACGATTCAACACCTTACGAATTAGTTTTCTGTGCGAAGTCTAGAAAGCCGGATGTTACAGCTGATCGCATTGAGATAGAACGACCCAAATTGAATTACGAGGTAAACGATAATTACTTTGATAAAGACCGTAATCCTTTTCTTGTTGGCGATAAAGTTTTTCTTAAGCCTCCTTCCTCCCGATGTGATGACGTTTGGAGCGGTCCACACGTCGTGACAAAAATCATTTCGAGTGTTTCAGTTGAGTTAGATGATATAAATGTCTCTCGTCATGTATCGCATTTAAGACTGGTACCTTATCGCAGGGAATCTACCGAAGTCGACTTAGAAACGAAATACTGCTCTTTGACGAATGATAGCGATGTCGAAATTGATTCTGAGGCGGTACCCCGAAGGAGTAGTCGCGTGACTAAAAGACCTATTTTTCAAGGTGACCATGTCGTTGATTACAGATAGCAGACCTTATATTGTTTCGTATATAATATATACTTTTGTATATTAGTTTCTTAAGAAACTAGGGAGCGTGTGAGCGTGTTGTATTTCTAATTCTCTATTGTTCACTGTCTTAGGACATAGCAATCCGACTCTCGACCGCATGCCTGACATCCTATTATCAAGTGTTCTGGTGACGTTTCATGATAATAACATTTCATTATTGTGCATGTTTCGTGAGTTGTTTTATGCCATTGTTATACAGGTATAAATATCCACGTCTGCAAATAAAGTGCGTCTTTGCTATTTGGAATTCGCGTTTTTACTTACACATTACCTCTCCATGGTTCTCATGACACGGAGTATTCGCAAAATATTATTATTCCCTCTGCGTATTTCTATCATGATCTGTCACTTCCGCGGTAATTTCTTCAAAACTGCAAAAATGTGCATATCTCACATTTGGTATGAATACCCATTTGGGTTCAACTCGAGTTTATCAAGTAAAATCGAAACTGCATACACATTGGGGCTAAGATGTTTAATTATTTAAAAGAGCTAGATGAGAAATAGAGGACCTGGCCACTGGAACTTTTCACTGTGACCAAGCTTCGGTCGTTAATTATTAGGAACGGCAACTAGGACGATATTGTTATTTTGTTGGCTGTGCGATGTGCGATGCGACAAAAGCCTTAGAAATGGAATATTATATAAATCATAAGCTACTGATGTTACATGTTAAGTTTCAAGAATTGTCATTCACTCTGAAAAACATTTTTAAAATGACACCGGTAATAGAGCAATTTTATGCAGCAGTATCAATCAATCCAAGTGGAAGGAAAAAATATTCACATGAAGACTGATGGGGGATTAATTGACAGACACCTAATACCCTCTGTAGAATTCATGACTATGAAATTTAATTGAGTATGCGAATGCATGTATTACACTAAGGAATTGGCTATGGATAAGGCTCATGAACCCATGTCAACAACGCTTTTCGAGCTATTCACCAGGATGAAACTACAATATTGATCTATGTATTGCAAATAATCAACAGACTGCATTTTAGGGCCAATCGTCACGAGGAATTGATCATCGTGAATCTCTCAATGTACATTGTATAACATGAGCATATGTTGTTTGTTTTTTATTTGCTCAACCCAATTTCATGCCAAATATTATTTTTATTTTTTCTGCTGCATCATGTAATTTCTTTACCGCAAAATTACATGTACACGTTAGATTAATATCAAGCCCAGTCGCGTCTGGGCGTTAATGATAAAGCAGGACACTGGTGGGCACAGCAACATATAACCATAGCAAGGCCCCATGTAGTCTAATTAATCGATAGGATGTATTTAGCTATACAAAACAACTATTTCCTTAACATTTCACAATGATTTCATTTTTATTACTTTCTATTCTTTTTTTGCGAAGAACGTCTCAAAATAGGTATACCTATTATATCTATTTTGAGGCGCTCTTCGCAAAAAAGAATAGAAAATAGTAAAATAAAAGGTATGGCCAAGCTTCTAAAACAAATTTCATTTTTATCACCATTCACACGTATTTTCTCCTGTCACGTGACTCATGATTGTGCATGAATGAAATAGAGGTACTACAGCGAGTTCAGTGATAAACAGCCCAACAGGACCCCACAGAGTTAGATTGTTTGTTCTTCTAAGTTCGTTGAAGATGGGATGAACAGGAATTTTCACTTGGACTGTGAGAAATTATTGAATTAGTGGAGAATCTCAATGTATCTGCTGAAAAGTAAAAACAGCCATTTATCGCTTGTACTTATCTTATAAAATGTGTTTTTGAATTAATAAACTTTCTTTTTTATAAAAGTAAGTCATGAGTATCTTCAAATTATGCAAATCGTCACGAATTCCATCAAATTTTAAGAAATCCCATCCGCGTGTCTCCTTTTCCCACATCAGAATATGATTGATTTCTGAAAAGCGGTATGAGAATTTGACCATAAGATCCTGAGAGCATCTCCGCGACAAATTCGACAGATGGGTCTGCCAGAGAAATTGGAATTCTGCCTCGAACCGACACTCAGGGATCTTGCATAATTTGTTGAATGGTAAAATAAAACAAAGATTCGACCAATCGATGATGATTGCAGCAGTCCTGGAAGCCTTCTACGTCAATGCATAACAAGGAAAGGCTGCTTGTTCTCCTTTGAAATTATGTTTCCGGGGATGGATTTCAGTGATGGAGCTGTGAGTATATGAAACACTCATAAAATCATGCTTGCATTCGGAAAGTCAAAGGAAATCGCTTGTTGAAATCTTTGCCAGGGCAAAAAGCTAGAACATGATAATTTGCAAGTTTACGTACCAGCGAGGAAACGGAGTCAGCGGGTCAAAAGCATCATTTGTTGACCAAGTCAATGACCTGTTTTTTGACTTACCTTCTTTTGTGTAGCCATAGAGCAAGCATTTACTAAATTGTGAAGTCAGAGTGAATAATCCGTTATACTACATAATGCTATGAACTTGTAAATCACTAGGTGATTGGAAATGCAATTAATTATCTATCATTTAACGTTGAAAGACAAGCAAGGATTTATCGCGTTTAAGCACAGCTGTAAAAGAGGAGCCATGAGGCAGAGATGCATATTTACCAACATTTTTTCAGAATATTGGAAATGGAACTCTTTTTTCTTACTATATCACAGGAATTTTGTGGGCATTTGATCGAGGTCAACAATTCGTGCAATCAGCATTTGAAATACAGTATATATTCGGTACCGCGCTAGCGGTGTAGTTGTGAAAAATGAAAGTGAGGGATAATTCGAAGGCTCTTCCGCAAATTTTGGAAATTTGAATTTTACATGTAACTTATCACTATACTGCAATAAGTTCAGCCCTTCTAGAGCAATCTAATTTGATTCAAATGCTGTGCGTCTACATAACAGATTTAGTCTAATTAAAATGTTTATAAATTGTTCACCAAATGCCTTTAAAAGTGTAGTACTTATTAAAGGCCAACTTCGACATTCACAAAACCACATCATTGGTCGTTTAGCCTGCCAGACATTGAAGAAAATCATTCAAAAAATTTACGCTTGTAATGATGTGGTAATTTTGATTGCAAAGGACTATGTATGTTCAAAAGTATAGTCATCTAGTATGTTAATTTAGGTCCTTTTTTTGTTTTAATAAATTAACTGCATGTAGGCCAAGGCCTATATATTTTTATTTAAGGGTTTTAAGTCAAGCTACTAAAATCAAATGTGGCAAAGATCTTTTAGTACAAATTTTCACCGTTAAGACGGCCTTATCAAGCAGATACAATGTTGAGAAGGAAGACATCAAAATTCAAAAATCAGTGATTGATATTCTGTGCATTCCTCCCTGTTATTTAATGTAGGACAGTCTTTTGATTAGCACAGATTCTCGAAGGTGTTAGTTGATGGCATTGATATCTCTGTCAATCACTGTTACATCAATATCGGATTTACACAATTGGAGGTGTTTGTAAACAGAGGAATGATGGTGAGTAAGATCTGACTGTACTTCCTATGTAAAAATGTTTACAATTTTTACAGTCAATTTTATAAATCACTAATTCACTACGGCATATGTTCTTATTTGGATTTCTGCAATTGATGGAAGTACACGGTTTCACTTTTTTAGGTTTTTGTAACATCATTTGTAAAGTATTAGAGCGATGATAAAGTCGGACAGGCAATTCTAATTCTTGAAAGAATGTTTTGATTTTGAGATAAACATTATCTGAAATATATGGGATATGGAAGTAGGATAATTCATTCTTATGTTGTATTTTTTGCGCATGTGTAAGGCTTTAGGCACTTTGCGACTCATTGAATTAGGAGGATAATCATTTAGTTGCAAAATATTTTCAAAGTCGCGTTCACATTGTTTCTTTTGTTGATTATCTGAGCAACGTTCAAGTCGTCGTTTTCTTTCATTTTTTACAATGTTCAGTTTCATTTCTGTTGGTAAAGCTGAAAGATAATTTATAAATAGGGGTTTCTTTGCATCTTTCTGATAGTAAGTACTTGTAATCACTTCGCCGTTAAAGCGGAGTTTAAAATCGAGTAATGACAAAGAGTTGTCTGTCTCTGGATGCTCAATGGTAAATCTGATACTTTCATGAATATTATTGAAAGACGCTATAACAGCTAATCCGTTCTTTTACAGCCAAAAATCAAAACGAGCTATACTGATTGTAATTCATATCGTATTCGTGGTTCACTATGTACAGAAATCAGATGTAAAATCAACACACAAATAAATACAAACGATTACAACCGTGAAAACGTTCACCTTCTTGGCTGTACAATAAAAAATCTGTTGAATTCAAGAAAATACGTTGCCTAATGATCTCCTTGACAATAAACACAAATAGGCAACTTAAACAAATAACGACTTTTACCAAGATTTTTAGGTGAAGAAGCAATAAAACGATAAAATTGGTTCTACTCATATTCAATAACTGTAAATGTGCAAATATACCGTCACACTCCCACCAACAAATTTCCTGCGTGACAAGTTGTTCAAATGAGTTAAACATATAAAAACTTCTTAACAAATATGCAGACAGTTCATTTCATTTAAAGAATTCTACAACAAGCAAGACTACAACATACCAATAAAGAGGCTTCGTTCACTTTTGTTCATACTTGATATGTTCATAGTCTTTACACACCATAACTTGTAGAGTCCAATTTCTAAACAATCTTCACCAATCTTCTTTGTACAACCAGGTATGGATATCACTCACGAAGTCAGGAAAAGTTCATGTTCCATATTTACAAAATAGAAGTTAAACCAAGTGTTCATATCAAATATATACACATGAATCAGCATAAGAAATATAAACTTTACAAAAATTACACCTTTTATAAGCATTCAGGATACAAATTCAATAAAAAATCATTGCGACTATTCAATCAGTAGTACATCAATAAACGGCAATTATCACTTGTTCATAAAGATGCACGATGCATTGAATTACTTTTAACATTTAAACAGTACGTAAGCTTATTGCAATAAAGATTATCTCAGACAAACAATTCAAAGAATGCCTATAACTATTCACACTCAACAAGAAGAATGACTTTCTGAATAGTCCGTTCTATGACCTTTCCTTTGTCTACAATTCGCAACATCACTCTTCTGACAAGACCATCACTACTCTCAATCACTTCCTTGACCAATCCTAAGCTCCATTCGTTCCTAGGAAGACCATCATCCACGACTAAAACAACATCTCCCACCTTCATATTTCTAGATCTACTAGCCCAACACTTCCGCTGATTGATACTTTGCAGATATTCTTTCTTCCATCTGCTCCAGAATTGCTCGGATAAGTATTGAACTCTTCTCCAGCGTTTACGCAGATAATGATCTTTTCTATCAAATAGACCAGGTGGTGGCGGAGTTGTCGAATCTTTCATTGTGAGAATGTGATTGGGAGTCAATGGATCTACCTGTGGATCATTAATGAAGCCCGTAGTGAGAGGGCGATTGTTAACGATAGACATGGCCTCGTAAAACAGTGTTCTCAATGAGGAATCATCCAATTGTCTAGATTGCATTTCTATAGTGCTTGAGAGAATGCTTCGAACTGTACGTATTTGTCGTTCCCATATACCGCCTCGATGACTGGCATAAGGAGGATTCATGACAATCTCGCAATCATAATCTTTGCTCATGTAATTCTCAATATTTTCTTTGTCCATCTCTTCCAGAGCCTTTCGCAATTCATTGTTTCCACTGACGAAATTGCTGCCCTGATGTGATCTTATCTGACGAACCTTGCCTCTGATGGAAATGAAACATCGAAGGGCATTGATGAAGGCATCAGTTGACATATCATCCAATAGTTCGATATGTATAGCTCTCGAACAAAGACAAGTAAACAGTAACCCATAGCGCTTCTGCTGTCTTCGACCAGACTTTGTCCAGAAGTGTCCAAAGACATCCATGCCGCAATATGTGAATGGCGGTGATGGCTCAACACGATCGATAGGAAGATCTGACATTTTCTGACTTTCTGGGGGATGACGATTCTTTCGACAAGCAACACATGAGTTAATTGTATTGGATACTAGCTTGCTTCCTTTGAGTATCCAAAATCCATTGGCACGTATGGTATTCACAGTTATGCCGCGTCCTTGATGCTTGGATAGTTCATGGAAATGTTGGCAAATCAGACGAGATCTATAACTCTTCTTACTCAAAATAATCGGGTGTTTCAATTCAGGCGACAAAGTTGAGTTTCTAAGCCTTCCGCCAACGCGTAAAATTCCATGTTTATCCTTGAAAGGATCCAAAGCCTTAGGCAACAACTTCAAATCCAAATCAGATTCTTGTGAGAGACGAATAATAATCAATTTCGCAGCCTCTCGTTCTTCCACGGTGGATAATAAGTCGTTCCTTATCCCCTTAGCTCTCCGTTGTAACCGTGCTATAGCTGCAACTAGCGTCGACCAATTAGAGAACTTTTCAAATGACGCGATCAAACTTGATGTCGTAGAGACTCGACTTGACGTAGTGGAACTAGTCACAAGACATCTCACTTCAGGGTCTTCCTTGTTTAGATCAAATTTAATTTCAGATGAATTCGGTATCTCAGATTCCCAAAAGAATTCAGGACCTTTCAGCCAATTTGATTCTTGAAGTCTACGAATGTTCAGTCCTCTAGATGCGTGATCAGCAGGGTTAGACTTTGTTTCAATGTAACGCCATTGCGCAGGATCAGAAGCATCACGAATTGTTTGTACACGATTTGCGACGAACATATGAAAGCGACAGGATTCGTTTGCAATGTACGCAAGTACCACTTTAGAGTCCGTCCAGAATACTTCTTCGTCAGGGGTTAATCTCAATTCATCTTTCAGTAGCTAACTGACCTTGACCGAGACGACTGCAGCTGTTAGTTCAAGTCGCGGAATTGTCTTTAACTTGGTAGGCGCTACTCTGGATTTTCCCATCAGGAGAGTACAGTGAACACGATTCTGATCATCAATCATTCTAATATACGAACATTGTCCATATCCTGTTGTGCTTGCATCCGAGAAGTGGTGTAGCTCAACTCTTGCTACCTCTCCGAAATACAAAGGAGTCATTGCACGAGGTATGCGCAGCGTAGATAGTTCTTTCAAGTCTGTCAACCATTGTTTCCATTTTGGTAGAAGATCATCAGGCAATAAATCATTCCAGCTACTTCCGTTCTTACACATTTGTAGCAGTATTGTCTTCCCAAGAATGATAAAGGGAGAGATCAGTCCTATAGGATCGTAGACAGAAACAACACAAGCAAGAATATCGCGTCTAGAAAAGCCGAATGCTTTATCTTCAAACTTGAACATAAAGTGATCTTCTTCAACGCTCCACAGGAGACCAATAGTTGATGAAACTTGAGGAACATGACTATCCTTAGGTACTTCACTCGTAGTCGTGCTGGATACATGATCATCTTCTACGATAGCTTTCAAACATCAGGATCATTGGATGCAAACTTGTGCAATTGTAGTTCACCATGTTTGCCTATGTATACAGCATCACGTGCAATTTGTATAGCTTCATCTTTAGTTTTTGCACTTAGAAGTCCATCGTCCACATAGAAACTGTTCATTATAAATTCAGAAGCTATAGCAAATTCTTTTTCATGACTGCGCGCTAGATACCGAAGACCGAAATTTGAGCAACCTGGTGAGGGCGCCGCGCCAAACAAATGCACTTTCATCCTATATTCAAGTGCCTTCTGATTCGTATCACCTTGAGGCCACCATAAGAATCTCAAATAATCTCTGTCATTCGGATCAACGAGGAACTGGTGAAACATTCGTCTGATATCACAAGTCAATGCAACAGGGTATCTTCTGAATTGACATAGAACTCCTATCAACGTATTGGTCAGACCAGGACCGGTGAGCAGATGATCGTTTAAACAATTTCCCTGGTATCGATTAGCACAATCAAACACAACACGGATCTTTCCAGGTTTCTTGGGGTGATACACACCATGATGAGGTATATACCATCTTTCTCCAACCTTAAACGCATCATCTGCAATTTCCGCATCTCCATCCTTGATGAAGTCTTCCATAAATCCAATGTAGTCTTCGCGAAACCTCTCATTCTTCAAAAACTTTCTCTGAAGATGTCCCAAGCGTACTTCAGCTTGACGTCGGTTATTAGGAAAAACAGGACGTTTTTAAAATGGCAAAGGAAGTTGAAGATGACCATTATCTAACTGAGTCACGGACGAGTTCAATATCTTCATAAACTTGAGATCATTTTGAGACATCATCTTATCGCTATCATCACCAAAATCACCCTCCAATAATGATAACGCATCTTGAGGAGAAATCAGATATTCTTTCGTTACGATTCTGTGGCAAAACGACGACTTCATGCTACCTCCACCTACAATTGACCAACCAAGATCAGTTCTTACTGCATAGGGATGATTTCCATCACTAGTGACAGATTCTCGTGGAGCTAGTGCTTGAGGACAATCGTATCCTATGAGCAAGCCAAATTCACAATCTTGTAGTGCAGGAATCTTCGTTGCTACTTCGTGTAGATGAGGCCACTGTTTGGCAGTTTCCGGCGTGGGAATGCAAGACCGATCACCTGGTATTATATCCTTTGAGTAGACTTTAGAAATCCTTACTATTTGATTCTCATACAATCCTCGAACTTTGATATCTTCAACCAGTGTGCTTTCTGAAACTGCGGCCTTTGAGGACATCGTCGAAAGCTTCAAACTGACCTTACTTCCTTTCAAATGAAGTGTCTTGATTAAATCGTCAGAAATATAGCTGGAATCGCTTTGAGTGTCTACAAGGCATACGTTAGAATCTCCTCATTCGACCCATTAGATGACACCCACACAGGGTACGGTCATCGAAGTTGCGGCAGCAGGATCTTGTCGGATACAGCAAGACGTTGATGAAGCTGGTGAACTTACATTCTCGATTCCTGTCATATTACTCGAAGGACTTTTATCTACGTGTAGGAGTGTAGTGTGCGATTTCTTACACACGTCACACAAGTCTCGATTTCTACAGAACTTCGATAGGTGTCCACTTAAGAGGTAAGCAAAACACATATTGTTTTCCTTAACATAATTCCTCCTCTCTTCAATCTTCATCTTTCTAAACTTATGGCACTTCTGTAATGAATGATTCTGCTTGCATAAAACACAGTTCTTAGAATTTGATTCTGTAGCAGGAACTTCCTTCATTCTTTCAGAAGCTGAGCAATTCAGTTCTTTCGTGGCGAACGTTCGAATGTTTGAGGATTTCTTACTAAAACTATGTGATTCGAAATTGAGAATTTGATTGCACGCTATTTCTGCTTCTTCAGATAAGAACTCAGTGAACTTCTTGAATGAGGGATATTCTCCACTCCTAAGCTCTGCTGTTACTTTCCTGGCCCATCTGTTTCGCAATGAGTCAGGTAGCTTCGAAACAATCTTCCTGTTCTCCTCACAGTCGTTTAGAATTTGTAAGCCCTTCACATTCGGTATAGCATCACTACACCCACCCAAAAAATCTGCATAATCTCTCAAAGCCTTGCCATCACTTTCCCCAACTCTAGGCCATCGTGCTATCCTGTCTCGATACGCTCTCTGAATTGTAAATGAATCTCCATATCGGCTGTTCAAACGTCTCCATGCATCATCATAGGCATTGCAGTCCGTTCGTAGAAACATCCCTTGAATGACCTTAGAAGCTTCACCAGAAGAGTACTTCTTCAAGTAAAACATCTTGTCAAACGGATTACTACATCTTCTGTCAATCAATGAGATGAACGAGTGTTTCCACTCTGCAAAGCTGAGCACATCTCCAGAAAAGACGGGTGGTTCAGGAGCCGGCAGTCGATTCATTGCCATACTTTCTTTAAGTAGATCAATAACTCCAGTAGAGCTATCTAACTGTCTTGGATTCTTTAAAACAGGTTCCGGTAACGGTAGGCCTTACTCAAACTCAGGTTCGACAGTAACTTGTTTTGCTGGCAGTTCATCGTGGTAGGTCATACTGTAGGTAGGCTTCATATCAATTTCCAATTTATCTATAGGCCTATTTTCAGCTTCGTAGACCTTAAGTTTGGCTTCTGCTATGCTAATTTCTCCCATGGCCTCGGCAAGTTCAAGCCTGTCTTGAGCTTCCTTCAAACGTTGGCGATGGGCATGCATTTCTTGCAACATCGATAGTTTAGCCTTACTAGCTGCTACCTCAGTATGCTTCGAACACTGGCTGGACTGCTTTGAGATAAAGGAACCCTCTTGACCAAAACGTGACCCTCTTGTGACATTTGACACGTTCGACCCAAATCCAGACGGGTAATTCTCCTTATCTAAAGTACATTCAATATTAAATTCGGCGTACTCAGGGTTGAAAGTCTCTTGCGAACTTAACTTGAAAATTATGTCTTTTACATCTTTCACAATTTGAGCAGACGAATCAACTTTACGCACAATATCTTTATCAGATGGAGTGTTACAAGACTTCAATTGCTCGTATACTTTCACTATCTGTACATGACTCATCAAGTTGACGCGCCAGATCTACTTCTTCCTCCTTACGCAACGGTTCTCTAAGCCTTGACCGTGCCGACCTTGCCAATCCCTTAAAGTTAGCATACACTTTGTCAAATCTTTCACCTAACTTATCCGTGAATTCATTTTCATACGCTTTACCCTTATCAGTCAATATTCTATCCCTTGTGCTACGCCTGGGCTCCTCAAGGCCTACATGACTATTACCCGAAGACTCAGACATACCGTAATGATATATTATGACAATAAGCTTACGTGATAAAACTTAGGGAGTTGACGGCAGAAAAATTCACAAAATGTATACAAACACGTAATCAGCTTGTAAGTAAATCGCAAAGAAAAATGACACGCTGAAGTATATGTGAACACTTGAGTCATTTAACACGAAGACACAACTGACATGCTTGATATCGATTACATAACACTTGCGCGGCTTGAAAACCAATTGAACGAATCACTACGGTTGTGCCGTACGAGTGGTTATACACTTAATAAAGTACATGCGGGTAAGTAAAAACACATCGTTTCACTATCACACGGTAAGCGATTGTGATACCTTTTATTTCAGATTCAATGCTGTTATAAACAAGCGTGACCTTGAGATGTTTAATAACATAAATATTCGCAGCCATAGATAGCGCGTACATTACTTCTCTCCCCCTTTAATGAAGACGTGAAGGGGTTCCTTATCTAACACAGTTTCTTGAAACTTCAAACACAGTTCTCTGAGATTTCGAATACACAGTTCTTTGAGATTTCGAATACATCCGGCGGCGCACAATCTTCGTCTTCGTTCATTCCGAGGTCCTCGCGATAGTCCATTGTCCAACGATTAGGTACTTACTCTATTTGCATTAGTTACTAACTTGAATTACGATTAGGTTACATAAAGTATAAAAAAAAGTAGACCTTACAGCTCAAGAATAAAGCAAGAGAAACCTGGAAACTATACAATTCGTTATATCACATCAGTATAATTCATGGTTGTTGAATCTTGCTGGGCGAGACCTATTAGTTTGCAAAGGATACCGTCTATCCGCCTGAATGGATGGAGAAACTATCAAAGGTTCTGTAACTTGTTGCGTTGGGAGACTCTGAGGACAATCACTGTCGTACGATGTGATTGGGGTATGAGTAGTTCGTGGAGAATCAACTAAAGATTGGGAATAATTGAAGGCTCAGGAATCGGTTTCATTACAGATGAATTTCTGCTCTTTACCTTTCCCGTCTCGGAAAGAACTGTCTTCTTCGATCCCTCATTCTTAAAAATAGTGTACTCCATATTTTCAAAACGTGGCTCAAGTTTACATTTGACCTCGTTCCATAGTAGAACCTTCGATCCTACTGGCATTTCAACGTGTTTCGCATTTCGGGCTGAATCTGCGTACATCCTACCCATTTCCTTCGACAACGAGTCTCGATCTCTAACCTCTACTTCAGCGCAACTGCCTAAAGTCTTATCAACACATGGATCGTGTTCCTGAACAGCCTGTAATTCAGGTATTTTCATCTTCAGAGATCTCTTAAAAAGCATGACAGATGGTGGTACTCCGGTCACGGAGTGAGGAGTGGTACGATAGATCAGGAGAAACTTATTCAATTCAAGCTTCAAATCGAGGTTCTGTGCAGCGGCAATTCTTAAGAACTTCATAAGAGTACGATTCTGGCGTTCTACCTCGCCGTTTGCCTGTGGCCACAAAGGTGTGGTATGGTGATGATAGACGTTTATGGTACTGAAATAGCCTTACAGCTTCTCTGAGAGAAAAGGTGGACCGTTATCAGAAGTGATAGTGTCTGGGTAGCCATGCATCTCCCATATCTCATCAAGGATACTTATCACATCATCACTGGTCGTATTAACCATCCACTTGGCCTCGAACCACCGGCTAAAATAGTCAACGACAACAAGGAGTCGGTTTCCATCTGGAAAGGGTCCTAAGAAATCCATGGAGACGGCTTTCCAAGGTCCTACTGGCAACTTGCTACGGCACAAAGGTTCAACGTTAGCCCTTTCAACAGAGACAAGAACGCATGCCTTGCATGACTTGCAAATCTTCTCAGCTTTCCTATCAATACCAGGCCACCATACCTTAGTGCGTAGGCGCTGCTTCGTCTTGACGATGCCCTGATGACCTTCGTGACCGATCTCTAAGATCCTTTGCCGATACCTAGCTGGAATTATCAAGCGGGTACCTCTGAGTAAAAGATAACCTAAGACGGTCAATTCATTCCGAATTGCCTTATAAGAAGGAGGGACAGGAGAGGAATCCCAATCATCTGCTAACACTGCTTCTCTGACTAGCTTCAACTCTTCGTCGACAGCAGAGGCTTCCTCAATCTCTCTGGGAGTTAGGGTTCTCGGGACGGCAGATTGTGCAACAAAATATATGTAGTCATCTTTATCAGTACTTCTGGACGGCTTGCTCGAAGAACGGGAAAGAAAGTCTGCAATGTTCGTATGGCCAGGAATGTAGTCAACCGTGAATTTGAAACACTGAAGTCGTAAGACCTATCGCTCAATACGTGCAGAAGGCTTGGAGTTTGGAGAATACAAGTATATTAGTGGTCTGTGGTCAGTCTTCAAATGAAAGGGACCTCCGAGAAGGTATGTCTTGAAGTATTCACAGCCCCAAACTATTCCTAAAGCCTCTTTCTTAGTAGCTGAATAGCGCCTCTCAACCTCAGTTAATCCGCGACTTGCGTAAGCGATCGGTCTGAGTTTACCTCCTACATCCTGCATGAGGACGGCCCCTAATCCTACCCCACTAGCGTCAGTTATCAGCGTCTTGGGAGATTTCGGGTCGTAAGCAGTGAGCTTCACGTCACGTCCTATAGCTTCCTTGACAGTCTTGAAAGCTCGCTCTTGGTCAATACCCCAAGAAAACTGGGTGCCCCTCAGAAGCTTTCTAAGAGGTTCAGAGATGGTGGCTAAATTTGGAACAAATTTCCCACAGTAATTAACCAAGCCTAAAAATGAGCGTAGTTCAGACACGTCCTTTGGAGCTCTACAGTTGATTATGGCATCCGCCTTGTCCTCAGTAACAGAAATACCTCCAGGAGAAATCTTGTGGCCAAGAAAGTCGAAAGATTTAGATCCGACAAGACACTTATCTCTATTCAAAGTGAGTCCTGACGACTTAAGCTTGCTTAAAACCTTCTCCAGACGTTCCCTATGTTCCTTTTCATCCGAGCCGAACACCACTATGTCATCCATGTAGCTTACAACACCCTCACACTGAGCAGGAAGCTGGCTTATGATATGATGGTATATTTCTGGTGCGGCATTGATGCCAAACATAAGTCGCTTGTACTGGAAAATACCGAATGGGGTAATTAACGTGGTTATATTACGTGATCAGGAGCTAATTCAATCTGATGGAATCCTAGGTTCATGTCAAGTCTGGAGAAAACTTTTCCTGTGCAAAGCTTTGTAACTGAGTCATTTACCAAGGGTAATGGGTACTTGATTCTTTCTATTGCCTTATTAGCCTGTCGCATGTCAACACAGATACGTACACGGCCGTCAGACTTCGGTACCACGACTATTGGACTTATCCACTTAGACGGTTTGTTCACGGGTTCTATGACGTCGGCCTCGACCAACTCGTTCAGTGCCTGTTTAACCTGTTCTTGCAGCTGAAATGGGATTGGACGAACTTTCTGCGCTACAGGACTAACTGTTTTATCGATGGACAAATCTAGCTGATAATCAGCCAGTTTTCGTTGGTTTTAGGTGCAAAGTACGTGTTTAAACTATCACAGCACAACTGGAAACTATCGGTGCCTTTAGGCTCAGCGGCTTCAAGAGTTTCATAGATGTCTTGTACATCACTGCCTGCAAGATGCAACAACAAAGCCTTTTTCTGGTCAGCTGATGTGATATTTCTACCTACAGCTAAGTAGTTGAAACTCCGCAAATACTTCTTCCATCTCGAGTTAGCACTTTCCGATTTAACGTCAAACGAGCCTAAGCCTAGGTTTTCAGGACTCATTTCTTTGAATAAAAAAAATGAACCCTATCACAAAATAACCAGAAATAACTTTATAGAAAATAATAAAGAAATTATTTCCGCAAAATCAATGAAACTCGTGGCAGCATAGAAAACTTTTAACCCGTTTTTTTTCTCAGTCGCCAAATTATGTGTCGTACGAGTGGTTATACACTTATTAAAGTACATGCGGTTAAGTAAAAACACATCGTTTCACTATCACACGGTAAGCGATTGTGATACCTTTTATTTCAGATTCAATGCTGTTATAAACAAGCGTGACCTTGAGATGTTTAATAACATAAATATTCGCAGCCATAGATAAGCGCGTACATTACAACGGCGAGATTCTGTTATCATACACACATACATAGTCGTTTAACAAATGAAAGTTTTCGCTTTTGCTCGCAGAAGGTTACGTTTTCACTATAACGGCTTATCCGTTCTTTTACAGCCAAAAATCAAAACGAGCTATACTGATTGTAATTCATATCGTATTCGTGGTTCACTATGTACAGAAATCAGATGTAAAATCAACACACAAATAAATACAAACGATTACAACCGTGAAAACGTTCACCTTCTTGGCTGTACAATAAAAAAATCTGTTGAATTCAAGAAAATACGTTGCCTAATGATCTCCTTGACAATAAACACAAATAGGCAACTTAAACAAATAACGACTTTTACCAAGATTTTTAGGTGAAGAAGCAATAAAACGATAAAATTGGTTCTACTCATATTCAATAACTGTAAATGTGCAAATATACCGTCACACACGCAAGTATGTTGGATGCCGATCTTCACTATTCGATGTAAGTATAAAAATGTCATCAGCATATCTGGCATATAATCCAATTGAATGATGATGAATAACTTGCTTCTCAAGGTTATCCATGAACAATATCGCGAATTTCCATGATACATTCGCGCCCATAGGAAGTCCAAATTTTTGTCGATAGATGATATTTTCGTATTCAAAATGCGTATTTGATAATATTACCGAGAGAAGTTCACCTATGCCACTTGGTAGCAAGCCATGATAATTGAAATTGTGCACTGTTAGAAGTGTCACTGCATTTCAGGGATGCGGAGTCGGAGTCCCGGAGTCCTATCATTTTTGCTGGAGCCGGAGCCCTATCAAATGATAGTACTCCGGCTTATAATTTGACCCGGAATATAATACAAACAAATTATTTATCCTCGTGCATAGCTGTCACTGTCTTGATGTCAACTTTCTCCGTCAAACAAAAGTACAGAGACACTGCTGCATGCAAAGCTTGTAATAGTTGAGGGAATGACCCGTGATAGTGAGAAAAGGATTGTCTTTTTACTCGGTGATTAATGGAGAAGATAAGCCTTCCTGGCCTCGATCACACCTATACACCAAAGATAATCTCAGAGACAAAAATGAAATAATAATTTGTTTGAGAACATTGCCTCTTAACCTCTCGTTAATCGTGTGTGATGGCTCCTCTAAAGCGCATATTAAAATCGAAAGTGTACTAATATGTTTTCTAGAAGGATGGGAAATTTTCCTGCTGCTAGAGACTGGAGAAAAACCGTGTGAAGCACACATCAACAAAATGGGAGGAGCCGAGTCGTATGCATCCAACTTAAGTCGAAATTTTTATAAACCTTCATCGAAAGTGATTGATAATTAATTGATACAGCAATATCACTAAAAATATGTTCAAGTAAACCTATAATGATCTATGATGTAGGTTGCCAGATTTTTAAAAAAGTAGCCTACTTCCATCAATTGCAGAAATCCAAATAAGAACATATGCCGTAGTGAATTAGTGATTTATGAAATTGACTGTAAAAATTGTAAACATTTTTACATAGGAAGCACAGTCAGATTTTGCACACGCGAATCAATGAACATCTTACTCACCATCATTCCTCTGTTTACAAACACCTCCAATTGTGTAAATCCGATATTGATGTAACAGTGATTGACAGAGATATCAATGCCATCAACTAACACCTTCGAGAATCTGTGCTAATCAAAAGACTGTCCTACATTAAATAACAGGGAGGAATGCACAGAATATCAATCACTGATTTTTGAATTTTGATGTCTTCCTTCTCAACATTGTATCTGCTTGATAAGGCCGTCTTAACGGTGAAAATTTGTACTAAAAGATCTTTGCCACATTTGATTTTAGTAGCTTGACTTAAAACCCTTTAATGTATATGACAAATGCTGCTTAAAATAAATTACAACATCTTGCTAAACTAGGCCTATATATTTTCAATGGGAGGGGGATATTTCAATTCATTTAGAGGATTTTGATTAGATTTGACCTGAACTGTAACGGCTTGTGCGGAACGAACTGCGCTGCTATTGAAAAGCATTACAAATCTGCTACAACCACAAAAATGATGAAAGACACGCTGTCTTATTGTAAAATGCCTTCTATTTCAGGCAGGCAAAATAGTATTTCATGATAATGAACTCAAAAGTGCAAAATTAATTCTAGCCACACATGGTATAATTAATGTTTGTCCTGATGTTTCGTGCCGTGATCGTTGTTATACTTGCACATGCGATAAAAGATTGCACACTTAAGTGAACCTGCTTAATAAAAAATAAAAAACATGTTTTGTATGTTTGACATATAGGTCTTCTATCAATTTGACGTCTTTCTTCATGAACATGCCTTAGTATCATCTAGTTCATCAGAATCTTTTAATCTTTTTCTCGGTAATATACGTCAAATACGTAATGGACATCTACATCACATAATGCAGCTAGAATGAATTATCTTCTTATTCCAACCCTTCGACTGTTATATCCAATAGCATTAATACAGTGTATGTATACTGCAAATTCTAGCTGCATTCTGTCATATAGTTGTTTATCACGTATTTGCATATTACCGAGAAAAAGATTAAAAGATTTCGATGAACTGGACTAAAATTGATTATTGATGAAGCTAAGGCGTGTTGATGTAGAAGACGTCAATTTGATATAAGAGCCTATGTGTCAAACACTAAAAAAATGGTATTTATTATAAGCAAATAAACATTTAAAAACTTCCCGAAGTGGAAGGATTGTTGGAAAAATATATCCCTGTTATATTTCCCTGTCAAAGCACAAGCCAATTCGAATGGCCACAATAAAATCAAGATATGTTTCATCTACACTGATACAATAAAATGTGGATTGATATGCATGTTATTATGGAAGGCATGTTTTACCTTGGAGAGTGAGCCCCCTATTTGTCGAACCTATACTCAAGATAACGGGAGACCATGATGATAAAAACAGATGAAGCCAAAACTTGATGACAAGATTCAGCTTGAATGTAAAAAATAGTATTAAAGGAAATATCAGAGTTTCATCCCCGACGAATGCAGTTTTTGCCAGGCCAGAGTGAGTAATATCAACCTAAAATCAACCTAAAATTCTAGCCCCCTCTACCGAAAAATCGTTCCCGCGTGCCTTGTAATCATGATAGTAATGTAAAAGGTATGATGGTATTTTACAGATTCTCAGTGTCATGACAGCCTTGGAAATTTGATGAGTTCATATTTCTTTCATGCTCAACCTCAATGGTATTTTCTTAAGCGTGATAATATCACAGGCAACCTGCTGTTGTGTGATATATTGTTTAAATATTTAAAGTATTTCAGACAAACTGTTTTGTATTATTTGAATACAGCTTCATAACTACCATGACACTTTCGTTCTCCCATAGCATGGTGGCAGCTATCTTAGCATAAATTGATTTAATGCTATATGCTAGTCAATTAAGTATATGATTTACTTGGCAGCATTTACAATTTTGTCCAAAATTCTAATTTCCTTGATGTAACAGTAAATAATTTCCTTGATAAAGCCTACGGCGAAAATTTGGGAGAACTAGTTATTTTATTTGCGGAAGAAGGGCTAATAGGCCAACAATTAATTGATTTTAATTTCAAAAGCATACTTACATATTAGTTTTTGCAATAGCATTGCCTATATCCACTAAGTGAGCAGAAATCAATCATGGCTGACAAAATACCACTAATGAATTGGAAGGACTCCAATTTAGAGGGATCCTTGAATATATTCAAGCTGAATAATGATATTTTTTGTGAGGACGAAGGTATCACAGATGCAGACAGATTGCACTAAAAATTCTCAGAGGTATAGGTGACGAAGGGCTCAAACGACTTAATGCATCAGGGATGACAAATGCTGAAAAGCCATCTCCATACAGTCTATGGAACTTTTTTGAATCGCAAATACAAGTTAATGTGAACTTCCGCGTCCACAGATTACAGTTAATGCAGTAAAGACAAGCATCCGACGAATCAATTGCTAACTTTATCACACGAGCCAGAACCGCAGCAAATAAATGCAAGTTTACAGACACTGAACTCGAAGAGAGCATAATAGAAATCATCATAGCTTCCATTCCAATTGAGAGCTTCCAGAAAGAGTTGCTAGGTAAGCCATCGGGATTCAAGTTATCCGATGCAGTGAAGGAAGGTAAGAAATATGAGGCTGTAATTGCAGGCTGATCGCAAATAAAGTTACTAAACCCCAAATCAGAAAACGAAAAGGATGTAGATTTACACGCAGTTAGACAAAATTTTGAAAAGTGTCGTTTTTGTCGACTGACACACAGACCAAAGGCATGTCCTGCTTTTAATGATGAATGCAAGAACTGTGGCAGAAGGGGTCACTGGAAATCCACGTGCCGTTTTAGACCCAAACAAAACTATACAAAATCCAAGAAAGGGCCTACCGCTCAAAATTCTTTTCATAAAAAATAGTAAATGAAGTAAATGATGACACATACCAGACAGATGAAGAATTCTCGATGAAACTTGATTCGGTTGTGACAATAGTGGAAATTGATAGTATTTCTTATCGCAAAGGTCCAACTTCAGGATTTGTTGGACCTTCAGTTGGACCTTCAGGGCAAAGGTCCAACTTACGCATTTGTCCAACTTCAGGTCAAACCCGCGGCACTGCCGAATTTCCAAAAGCTCCAATTAAAGATCGACACCGGCGCCTCAGGCAACGTCATTCCTTTGTGCATTCTTTAGGAAATGTGTGGAGAGCTATACTCACTAAGCTTGATAGCGAGTACCCCTAGTACCAAACTCACTGCATACAAAACGGTGCACCTATACCATGTATAGGAACCATAGATCTTCAATGCAGAAAGGGAGACGAGATATTTACAATTCAGTATTTTTTTGTGAATATCGATGGTCAATCTAGCTTAGGATTGTCGTCTGCCGAACAGATGCAGATTGTTACAATCAAATGTGATGAAATTAGAGAAATTCACTCAATAATAGGAACTGTCTCATTAGACGATTTAAAGCATATAAGACTATACATAAAAGATAATGCCGATCCGTCTATTTATCCACCCCGTAGATATCCAGTCAGTCTGTTACCAAAGATAAAGAAAGCTCTTATTGACATGGAGAAGGATGGCATCATTTGTCGAATCGACGGACATACCCAATAGTGCTCAAGTTTAACATTTGCTGTTAAAAAAGATGACTCACTCATAATATGTCTTGACCCTCAGAAACTGAACCAAGCTTTGAAAAGATGCCCACATAAGATACCAACTGTTGAAGAAGTCAACCCACAACTCTGCCAGGCCAATGTTTTCAGCAAAATAGATGCGAAAGCAAGTACTGGTCTGTGCATCTGATGAAGAGAATCAACAGTTGACGCCCTTTCGGACACCCTATGGCAGATTTTGCTGGCACGCCTGCCGTTTCGCTTAAGTGTCAGCCAGGATATTGTCCAAGAGAGGATGGACCATATCCTGATGGACTTTAAGGAGTTGTAGGGATAGCTGATGATGTGTGTTTCGGCAAAGACCGCAAGGACCACGACAGAAACCTCAGTCTGATGGAAAGAGCTAAACAATGTGGCCTAGCTTTTAATTCCCACAAATGCGAGATAGGCAAAACCTCCATTCCATTCTTCGGGAACGTCCTTTCTAAAGATGGTCAGAAGCCTGATCCGGACAAAATAGCCGCTGTACAAAACATGCCATTCCCATAGGACAAAGACGATCTACAGAGACTCTTAGGATTTGTGAATTATCTCTCGCCGTCTATTCCAAAATTCAGTGAAAAGGTTAAGATTCTGAGAGACCTTTTGAAGAAGGACTATTTGGCATTTGACATATCAGAAGATCATATGGCTTGTTTCCATACCTGAAGACGATTACTTCGTCTGACACCGTTTTAGCCTTTTATGATCCAAATAAGCCACTGATTCTTGAAGTAGATGCTAGTCAAAAAGGCATAGGGGCAGCTCTGATTCAGGACGAGAGACCAAAGATATTTAATTGTTTAAAAGGACTAGATGAGAAATAGATGCCTAAATTTGAACCCATTTTAGTACGGTCCTTATCGTGGCAAAAAGGCATTACGGCAATGGAGCGAAATTGCTGTTTTGTCGGCTGTGCGATGAGTAATGTGCAAAAAGCCTTAGAAATGGCATATGATATAATGTATAATTCACTGATATTGTATGGCAAGTTTCAAGAATATTCATTCAGATAAAAAAGACTAATCTAGATCTGCTGCATGACGGTCGGATCATTTGGATAGCTCTGTGTTGGATATCTTTATTTACGGGTTTTTGCCGATTACTTTATTTTTATTGAACGGATTTCGTTGACTCAAAATATCGGATAGTGTAGCACAATTTTTTGCATGCAATTTCACCGGTGGATTTTGTCGATTCGGTCTCGCTCTCTATTTGTGAATACGTTCATTTTTCTCATTGGTTTTGTATTGCACCCATTTAGTAATTTTCGCTACATATCTATTGCAAGGGCAAGATTGCGCACTTTTCCATGATTCTTTTGACTATTTGGAATCTGGCAGATATCCTCCCACGTCTTGGGTATTTGAATTTCCAACACTCATCTCCTGGACAAGGGCTTCCGACATAGACTTCTTGTCGAATGCTGTCTTTGTAACAGCATCCACATAGACATTTAATTGCTGTGTCATTCCCTTCATAATTGGCTTCATTCACAATGTCCATAGCTATCTTTTAGCATGTCCACTGTCAATCAGTCTTTATCCTCATTCACGTGCACAAGGAGAGCCTGTTGTCCCATCTGTAAACGTAATATACAGTCCGTTTCATAAAAAGTGGATCATCCTAAAATTTGACTAAATAAAACATAAGTATGATACAGAAAGCATTTTTCATGTTATTTCATGTCCCTAATATATTTAAATGTCCTTATATAATCTGATAAGCTATGATACAGTAACGGTTCTTAAGAAGCTAATATTTTGTGGCCCTACCATTGTTAATGACATTACCAATTCGTCTAGGCATTGATTCGATGATATCGTTGATTTTTGACTGATCTAACTTTCTCCACTCTCTTTTTAACAGTGACGTAAGTTGTGATACGCCATCTGTAGGTAGCAGTGAACGACGAACGTTACGTTTTAGAATACTCCATACATTTTTTATGGGATTCAGATCAGGAGAACGAGCTGGCCAAGATAATGTCCTAAGCCCTAATTGAGACTTGCATAAGTTGACTCTACTACTCCTGTGACACATAGCATTATCATCCAAAATAACCAAGTCGATGGATCACCAAGTTGATCTGTCATTTGGCCAATGTTCATTCGTAAAACATTCACATAGCGTTCAGAATTCATGGTTCCTTGCTGTATGTGAAGTTCAGAGTGGCCATTGGTACAAATGCCAGCCCAAATCAGTAGAGTCGCACCACCTTGTACCCGGGGACGATGTAAATGTCTCGGAATTTCCTGATCAGATTTTATCCATAATCTCAATCGACCATCACTATCCTTCAGACGGACTGATGCCTCATCAGACCAGACAACCCGATCCCATTGATTTCGCCAGTGACAATGGCTCATTGCCCATCTGAGACGTCTTTTTGTATGCTGATCTGATAATTCGATCTGAGAGGGCCTTTTACAGCTCTTGAAATTCGACTCAATAAGTCTTTTACCAATAGTGGACTTAAAAATAGACGAGACTAGTGCAGCCATCTCAGTTAACGAGAGACTTGGATCAACTTTAACAAATCTCAAAATTAGGTGGTCTCTACGTTTGGATGTTTTGCGTGGACGGCCAGAGCCCTCTTTATGACAGAGTCGAAAATCATCATTATGCCATCGATGCACATTTGTGTAAGGGACATTTAGTCGCCTGCTTGTAGCTCGCAAAGAAAACCCTAGTTCTAGCAAGGCTGACACTTTGCCTTTTGTGAATGCGATCTCGTTATTGTTCATTTGTGCTTTGTATTGTTTTCAACCGTTAAGAGATAGATTTCTAGCTGAAAGCAATCAGGAGTGCTGCCAACACCACCGCAACGAAGTCAGGAAGCTATGGAACATGGAGTCCAGTTAATCAAATGTAGCAGTTACATTATTGTTGATGAATAATGGTGCAATACTGGCTCTGATTGACCGATTTTCTTTATTTTTGTTTTGCTTGATAGCTTTTGTCTTGTAGAACAACATATTACATAACAAAGGAAACAAATGTAATTTTATAAGAGTGAGGTATGATTTTGTGCAACATTGCTAAATGAAGATTAAATTATCTACTACTTTTTTAATCTATAACAGGAAAACAACTCAATATTCATGCTTGAAATTTCCAACAATGATATTAGTAAGTACAACTGACATATCTTTCAAATTTCAGAGAAATTCGTTCAAGTTTGGCGGAGTTAGACAAAGTTGAAGTTAAGGCGATGTTTAAGGGTGATCCATTTTTTATGAAACAATCTGTAGTAGTCCTGCGCAACGGCACACTAGGTCGACATGGCCCTCGTAATGATAGTTGTCTCGGAACTGGTATGTCACCATCCAAAACGAATGGCTCTCAACAGAACATCATACAACCTGATGCAACGACTCATACAAGCTGCACCCAAGATGCATCAATTGCTGCAGTGGATGATACTCCCATGCCTTTTGGACATATTTGCCCAGTTCCAAACTGTCGAAAAAGGCCTGCATCTTCTATGCTTAACAACCACGTCGAACGTCATGCTCAAGGAGTCTTTTTTGGCTCAGTTCCCTTTTCATGGTTGCAGCAGCACAAGAAATACATCTGTGAATGCAAGCGTCTAGTTTCATTAAGTCATGCTTCTTATCATGCAAAACAATGTCCCGCCAAAGCTGGTTCAGCCAAGACATCAATTTCTCCTTCTGCTGCAGAGTCCGTCGACTCACCTCTCCCATCATGGGACGAAATCATGTCCTTTAGACGTCCAACTTTGCGCTCAATTCCTTGCGATGCAAGACAATCTTTTGGTGAAATATTCTCTTCTGCACTGAATAATATCATTCAAGACAATGGCGAAGCTTCTTGGAAGATGTTGTTTATAATTCCCAAAGCTTTGTTACCGTCTTCGAAGCGCGGCGGACGTCATCATAAGCAACCTGATATTAACAATCTTTGTCGTTGATGGAAAGCTGGTGACCACATTCGATTATGGCAAGAAGCTGTCCATTCAGCTAATTCTTTATCTAAGCGTGGAAAAATCAAGAAGGGACTTGAAAAAGAGATGGCAGAAAGCGCACTAGTTGATGCAGCACTAAGCAACGCGTCCAATGGGTTCTATAGGCGTGCTTGTCGCATTCTCACATCCAATGGTATTGCACCCGATACTCCTGAGACATGGCAAGCTTTGAAAGACAAACATCCAAATGGCAATATCCCTTCTTTACCTGATGAACATCGCCAAGTCACACCTTTTCAATTAGGGTCTGAATTTGACTTGTTGGCTATTTCGAATTCCTTTCCAAAAGGCAGTGCTTGTGGGCCATCTGGACTACGAATTCAGCATATCCTTAATGCTTAGAGACAATTTTACCAACTTCGTTGTTGGTGACTCTACGCATCGTGACCAATCTCATTATCTCTGGTGCCTTGCCTACAGAAGCAGCCTCTTATCTTGGTAGTGCATCATTAACAGCTCTTAAGACGCCAAGCTCAAATCCTGGGGATGTCCGGCCTATTGCTGTTGACAATGTGATACGTAGAATTGCTGGCAAGTGTGCTTGTTCCATCATCAAAGACAAAGCTCGTCGGCAATTAGCATCTCACCAACTTGGAGTAACAGTACCAAGTGGCTCCGATAAGATCATTCACAATGTACGGAATTGCATTGAGCGGATCTGGGACGACGAATAATTTTCTTTGCTGAAAGTTGACTTCAGTAACGCTTTCAACTGTATATCTCGACAATCAGTAATTGATGCATGTGAAGAACATTTTCCTGAGATTCTCCCGTTTATCATGTCGTGTTACGGATGTCATCCATCACTGTACCACAACTTAGGAATACTGTCATCAGCTTGTGGTGGGCAACAAGGTGATTCGCTCGGTCCTTTCCTTTTCTCCTTAGCTCTAAATCACATCGTACAGAAGATTCAAAACCAGATACCTGGCCTTTTACTTCATATGTGGTACCTTGATGACAGTATCTTTTGTGGAAATCGAGATGATATAAATAAAGTCTTGCGTTTATTGGACATACATTCGTCTCCAATTGGTCTATCTGTGAATTTGAAGAAATGTGAGCTGTTCTCAAAAGGTGATTTGAGTATCTTTTCTCCTATTATTCCGAGGAGTAATAAACCTAATATTATCATTCTTGGTGTGTCAATCGGTGATCAATGCTTTACATCAACTTTTATTGCTTCTCGTCGGGAAAAAGCAGAAGTCCTTCTTCAAAAATTGCCAAGACTTGAAGATCCCCAAGCTGCATTAATGCTGCTTCGGTCATGCTCCGGATTCTGTAAGCTCGCAAACATTGCTCGAGGTACTCCATCTTCATTGGCATCAACTTGTTTGAAAGAATTTGACAATGATATTCGTCGAGCTCTGGAAGAAATCGCAGGAATCCAGCTTTCTGACACGTCATGATCACAGGCACGTTTGTGCTTCAATTTTGGAGGTTTGGGTCTGAGATCTCTTTCCGACCATTCAGCTGCTTCATTCATTGCATCTTGCGTCTCCGCAACTCAAGAGCCATCCCAACACTTGAGTGAAGCTGTAGATGAATTTAACAGCAATGTGCAATCAGACAATCATCTAAATGTTTCGTCTGTTTTCCATCAGAAACCCAAGCAGTATGTGCTATCACAAGCAGTTGACAAATCAAAATTTAACGAGCTCTACCACTGCCTACCTCCAGCCCACCAAGTTCGCCTTCTTGCTACATCAACAAAAGATGCATCCTGTTGGCTAAGAGTGTTTCCTTCATATTGTCTTGGGCTCCACCTTGAAGCCAATGAAATTCAAGTATTATTAAAATGGTGGCTTGGACTTCCAGTTTTTACGGAAGCAGCATTATGTCCTACTTGCCCGAAAGGAAGAAACCAAGTTTTGGACCCCTTGGGACATCATGCACTTACTTGCCATTCTGGTCCTAGTGTTGTTCGCCGTCACAACGAGTTGAGAGACTGCCTCTTTAGGTACTGCCAACTGCCTCACTTGGCACCTCAGTTGGAGAAAGGTGGTAACGTGAGGCATGATCAGAAACGTCCGGCTGATATTCTCTTGCCTTCATGGCACCTTGGTCGTTCAGCGGCGCTTGATCTCACGGTGACTAATCCGCTAAATTCTAACTCATTGTTGTCAGCGAGAGTCACCGCAGAGTCTGTCCCTGATTTGGTTGAGGACAGGAAGAGAAGTGAGAACTACTCGAAGTGTGCTGAACTGGGGTGGTACTGTGAGCCGTTAGCAGTTTACGTTTACGGCACTTGGAGCAAGAATGCTCGGTCAGTCTTCCAAAGAATTGCCTCTCGCCTATCCCTTCAAACTGTGTCCTCACGTGATGGAATAGACAGAGGTATTCATGGAAGACTGAGGCTTTGTTTACAGCGTGCCAACCCCCGTGCTTTGTTGCTGTACATGGGGGCCAACGTAGGTGGTCAAGATCTTTGCGATTCTGGTCTCCTATCTTAATTTCTTTCAGTTTTGCTTCACTGATTTTAAGTTTTAGTCGACAGGCAATTTTGCATCATTAGTTTATGTATAATTCGTACGTATTTTTATTCATTCAGTAGTTTATCTGGAAAAAATTGCTGAAGATGAGAGCGGTAATACAGTAAATTTAATGCAGCACTATCAAATTGGAAGAGAAAATATTCAGATGAAGACTGATGGGTTATTGATAAACAAGCAATTTCAGTGAGAATCCGAATATCACACTGAGGAATTGGCTATTAGTAGGGCTCACCCATGTCAACAGCACTCTTCCAGTTATTTACCATAGCTGAAACATACAATATGGATCTATTGAAAATAATTAACAGAGGGCATCAAAGACAATGTATCTATTATCTATTGTCTTTGGAGGGCATTTTAGGGACAACTGGAATCGATCATCGCATGTCTGTCGATGTCAAAGATGTTGACAATGTGCGAATAGTTGACAATTTAGCAAATAGACTGTACATATTTTTAGCAGCTTATCTTTTTTCGGGGAGACGAACTCAGGCGGAAGTGAGATTCACTATGAAATTGACAATGTGTATCGTATAACACATATTGGTATATGTTGTTTGTTTTTATTTGCTTAAGCCAACTTTATATCAAATTTTCTGATAGTTCATATTTATTTTTTTGTTCCACCATGAAATTTTTTACCACAAAATTACACGTTAGATTATTGCCAGGCTTGGCAATCGCGTCTGGGCACCGGTACAGCAACGATATACACCCTGTGGGAACGAATCTTGCGAAAAACTGGCGGATGTCAGCTGCAGAATATCATGCTACAGTTCAGTCATATTTGCGGCATATTCGCTGGCGAAGTTCGCCGGCGACAATTCGCGCTCTATATGCCACCTTTTACTTTTGACTTTCTCTCTTATTTTCTGTAGTAATCCGCCTCTACGGCCGAGGCTCTATTTTCTCCCTCACCTCCTCAGCATCCCCCACATATGGATAATCTATCTAAGAAATAAGTGCAGACTATCATTCTTTGATAGTTGTAAGAATACAGAGAATCCGCTTATATCAATTTTCATAACATCTCTTGACATTCAATAATTTACAACAATGACAAATATTTGAATAATATAATAGTATTTACTGCGACATTTGTGAAAGATAAATACTTTTTTAGTTTAACCGTTCGTGAAGATCCCTTTTTATCAGATCAGACTGAGTATACAATATATTTTCATGTAAAGGTAATATACGAACATTACTACTTACCACTAATTAGTTGCTACAATATCCACGATTTCGCCTGTTGGCGAAAAATCAGCTCGCATTAGTAAACAAATATCTACCAACTAATCATAGCAACTTTTTCGCCAACTGTCGTTTTTTTTATTTTAAACATGCTTTTGGATAGATGATGACCATTTTCACATGCGGAGATAGTTTTTACACGAAAATGAACCTTTAAAAAAATTATCCACAAAATCGCTACCTCACCAGGTAATCGGTTGATATTAGCAAGATGCGTTCCCACAGGGCATGTACAACCATAGCCAGGCTTCGTACTTATTACCAACTTATTACAAAGAAACAATCTGCATGATCAAAATTAAAGACGCGGTTCATTTTTCTGCTCAGAAAAGTCATTCAGTCATGTAGGCTATTTGGTGAATTGTAGGTGAACTTTACTCTGCTTTCATCTAAAAATGAAACAAATGGTTTAATTTGTATTATTCCTGCATAACATGCGCTCTTCAGATCTAATTATCAGCTGCCATAAAATAATGAAATAAAGTCTAATTGAAAGCATTGTATCAGGAGTGCTCTTATCTACAACTGCGTTTTACAAAATATCTGAAAAAGTAGAATCTTATACTCTTAGGCCCTATTTGTTGCAATTTGGACGTTGCTGTTAGCCATACAAAAATATCCTGATTTGTTATTAAAATGCGTTTTAGTTCTGCAATTACTAAGAAGAGGCAATAAAAAGGAATTTTTTTGTTGCTCGCTTACAAATATTTTCAAATTCATGCAATATCAGCTGATTTTCACTGGTTTCGTTGCACACAAGGTAAAAACACGTCTATTTCCTATCTAGCCCTTTATAGTATTAAATATCTTTGGTCGACAATCTACCTATCACTACTCTATGATGAGGACTTTCATTATACACAATTCATGAAATTCCCCTAAGCCTAATGAATGAATAACTCAGCCTGATTTCCGCTTAGTTATGATGCATATTAGCAAATATTCATTCCCTTTGATATCCAACTGGTTTCATACTACTTATATAGGAAAGTTATTTCTGTAGTATATAATTTGGCGAAATTTTGACTTTTTAAAAAGTGCTTAAATATTTTTTTGGACTACTGGAACGTTATCTCCGTTAAATACTGAATCTTTTCATATGAAAATTTTCACTGTATACAGATATTTTTTGAGTCGACACTACCTATATATCCCTACTCTATGAACTGTCTATGAATGTTATATCTAAAGAAAACATGATCACGTTAATGAAAATACCCTTGCGGTTGACCATGAAAGCATAATAGCAACCTGTCGAGTTTCTAATTTATCAAACATTACCTCTCCTGGGCTGTCATGGCACGAAGGATATGCAAAATTGCAATCATTCCTTCTGCATTTATGATCAGTCAATTCCTATCCGTGATAATCTCTCCAAAGCCTCAAAAATTTGCATATCTCACATTTGGTGACACTACACATCTGTATTCTCCTAGAGTTCATTTAATAAAATCGAAAGTGTATACATATTGGGGATTAAATAAATGTGGAGTTACTACATTACCTAATATATTTACTCCGTGGTCTGAGTTATCTATGTAGCAGCGCGATTTGATGCTGGAAATGTGTATTTTCACATAATTCGGAAATGACATTAATTTTGATAATTAAGTCATAATGTTTGATGGTAAATTTTAAGATTTTTGTCCTTTGTGAACTTCAGCTTCTATCGCATACTTTGCATTTGAAAAAGAATTCGATTCCTTCATTTCAGGTTAACACTACACCTGGAGTTTACTCCGAGGTTAACTGTAGAGTTAACTCTATTAGCGGAAATGTATCAACCTCTTAAACAATCCCCTTGTGATTAATCTCTCTTGATGTCTGTACCCAAAAATTACTTTCAGTGTTGTTGCCGAAATTTGAGGTAACTCTTTCGGTGTTTGCAGTGAATTAGAATTAGAATTATAGAATTGAATAGATTCAATAACAGTTCTTCGTCATTTAGATTAATTTTGTTTAACCCATGTTCAACTTGAAATCAGCTGGGACTATTCAAGCCTGCAGATATTTCATAAAGCCATGGCTAGAAAGGGCATGCTCTGCATGTTTCATATTTTTCGAAACTCCATGAGATTATCCTCTCGGTATGTTGCTAGACAGAGAAAAGCACCTAAACTTGTGATATTCCTGTGCTCAGGCGGAGTTCTTGGAGGGTATGCCTACATGAGTTATGAATCTAAAATACCGCTGCCAGTTTCTCATGCAAGTGCTGCTGAATCTGAGGAAGTAAGTATTAGTGGCGTCCTTGTTGCATCTCTATGTCTACTAATTGTATGTCAGGCTATGATTGCTTGTTGATTACGAACCATTAATCATCAATTCACCGGTTGTAGTTATCTACCCTTAATATTTGTATTAATCCGTGAAACTGTTAAAAGAAAGATTGCAAAACATATATTCCAATGGTATTATTTATAAACGCTTATTTGAAAGTATGATTTATTGACGGCATGAGCTTATTCGACACCGCCACTTAGTGCTCACTGTTAAACCGATGTATGAAGTGATCAGTCAAAGCGCGATGTCCTTCGCAAAGTTGAGATGAGCTCATAATCATGAGTACGAAGAATTTCTTTCTAGATCAGGATTTGAAATATTTCATAGTCAGTGATAGATTGAAATCATCACACCATGGAATCAACACACTGCGTCAAGACGTCATCAACATTGAATAACGCCTGCTATATCTACTAAACTGAGGCTGGGTCGTTAGTTGCTCGAGATAAATCCAATTTAGTATAATGATCAAAGCAAACAACCATTAGACAGTCAGTGAGGCATTCAAATATTCAGAATTCATAAAGAATTGTGAACTAGGATGATAGTCGCAAAGAGGATAAAATGCTCTTTATCAACAACATGAAAGGACCGATCACTCCCATTTCCTTGAAAATGAAATTATTCAGGGCGCTACTATCATTGTGCACAAAGGAATGTCGACAAAAAGCTATGAACTCCACCGAGATTTCATTCTGGCATCGTATGCTGTGAGCCGGAGTTGGCGCGTTGCACATGAAGAGCGCTGGACAGTGCGCCACTTGACCCCTTGAACGCGCATTTTTGCATCGCATACCTGCAGCGTATTTTTACCTTTTTGCATCGTCTCAAATTTGAGCGTGTCGGAGAGGTGTTCTATCATTAGATTCGTACAATTCGAGCGCTCCGCAATAGTGCTCTATTTCTTATTCTTCCAAGTTGGAGCGCGCCACGGCCACGTGTTGGTGTGTTCTACCTTATGCGACCTCCGGATTCAGGATAAAAGTACCTATACTGTTAGTACAAATTGCACAGCCACTTTATGTGATGGGTAGTACAATGCAAAAAAGCACACGTAGGCCTATACATAATCCTATATAGCCTACCTATATATAGCAGGGCTGGCACCTGCCACTCTTCCGGTTTTCTCAGAATAAACTAAGTAGTGAGAAAATGTTTTACCAAGGAACAAGTAATCTGGATTTTGAACTGTCTTGGATTTTTGAAGGGGCCCTTTTGAGATCGTGCAGTGACACTTCAAGATCATCAGGAGCCGTTTTGACATTTTGCAGTGGCACTTTGAGATCATGAAGGAGACTTTTGAGACAGCGAAGGGGCCCTTTTATATTTTGAAGGGCCCTCTTGAGATTGTGTAGTGGCACTTTGAGATCGTGAGGGACCTTCAGAGACTGGCAAGGGTCCACTTTTAGATCGTGAGGGGCTCTTTTGAGATTTTGAAAGGGACCCATCGGATTTTGTGAAGCAGCCCTTTGAGATTGTGTGCGGCAGCTGTTTTAAATTTTGAAGAGCCATTTTTAGATATGAATAGACCTTTTGAGATTGTGAAGGGCCTATAGGATTGAGACCGGGACCCTTAAAGATAAGAGCATGTGGGACCTTTTTTAGATTATGCGGGGCTCTTTAAAATTGTGAGCGCGGCTATGCAGATTGTTAGGGGACCTTAAAAACTATGCAATTTTTAAGGCTGATCAAATTCAAAGCAGATATACTTTCTTAAAGTATCTTTCTATTCTTTCTAACGCTTGAGTAGACGATTCTTCTACATGGAAGTCAGTGATTCTTGTGTCAATCGTGAAGAAACAGGACGAAACTCAGGTAATCAAGGTTTCGAAATAAGAAAGAAATTGAGGTGTCAATGCTTGACGAAAAAGTTGTAATACCGGGTACGTTACGATGGAGTTTATCATGAATTGAGTTCTGATTGCTTTGATGCTCTTCAAAACGTCTTTCAAGAAGCATCTACCAAGAAAACATGAAGCAGAAGTCACCGAAAAGTTTCGGGGACACAAGGGAGCGACGGAAGAATATTTTGTACGATCACTTGCTGCAAAAGCGGCTAAATTTACGCGAAGACACCAGCGAAATTGAAGTATCGCAAACAACCGCCGAAGTGATGAGGATTTCTTTTCGTGTTGATATTGCGTTTATTTGTGCCATTGCTCAACCTTAATCAATAGGCTGTCAAAATCTTGTTTAAAAGCCAAAAGTTGTTCTTAGATGTCATTGTTTTTTTATCGCATATGTTTGAAATGCAAGAGATGAGAGCAAGGTTTGATTTGAATCATTGCAGGAACTAAAAGTAGGCCTATTGATGAAGTTTTCTCAGGCTGAACGGCAAGCGTATCTGACTTTTTGGCCGCCATCAGTGCAACTCACTTCACAGACCATCGGTAGGTGGATGTGCTTGGAAATCAGGCAGCTCACCTTAGTGCATGAAGTGCAAACACGAATGAGCTATTTGCATTGTTTGCAAATTTCAAATTTTGAAAACGAGCTCTAGAGAATGAGATCTGAACTGCATGTATTTCATTAAATGTAGATGTCCGTATTTAGGATGAATTTTTTGCATGTGAGTTGCTGGCTCTTTACAGTTATGATGAGGGCTAAAAATCCAAAAACGTTGGTATTTCCCGTGATGTATTGTATCAAATCCTGCTCTCATCTCTTTTCAGATTGAACAGTCAATTAAGTTGCATGGCTTCTGTAATGTGTAATATTCGGCCACAACACAGAACTCAGTTTTCTCATATTGAGCAAATGCGATAGCTTTTAGTCATCAATTTATTATTTTGACATTGATTCAAAATTATTTTGTTAATGTAACGTGGCGGATTCTCTCAGTGATCACTTCAAAGTTGTTAATGCAATAGCAATTTGCGGCTCAATGATTTATTGTTGTAAGTTAATTATGATTCAAAGGAAAAGAATTGCTAACACTAGTACCACTAAGATTTATTTTCTACTTACTCACCATTTCCAGACCGCAATCTAATTCTTCGGTCAACAGCGCAAGAGCATTTCTCTACGCAATCGCTCGTCGATATGCAGAAAAACGGTGCAAATTTTTGTTTTCCAGTTCATCCAATGCATAGGATGCACGTGATTTTCCCGTATGTGCGGGACCCGTACATTAGACTAATGCACCATTTCTTAAACGTGCTCAAAAGAAAGTCACAAGGCATTGAAATCTGGTGGTACCGGAAGCCATTCCAAAGGCTCCCATGACGGTCAATCCAAGATTAAGTAAAATTGCTGCTTAAATAATTAACGATGGGTCTGTCTTAGTGCGCTGGCATTCCATCCTGTATGAAGATATTCCTATCCTTTATGACACTCGGTGTATTTTTATACAGCATGGAAAGGAAGATTTTAACACATTCTCGATCCTTGGAAAGAAAAGCGGCTCCCCCAAAGAAGATGGCTTGAGGAAATGCCTACCCAAACATTCAGACCGCGCTGACCATGGATTTTGTATGGAGATATTTGGTGTGACCAGACCGCTCTGCTGAAGCAGTCTTCCAAAAAAACCACGAATAGCTGAACAGCAATTTCCTAGTGGTTTCATGAAAATTCTTAACAATAAAGACGGGATCTTGCACCGTGTGACGTCATAACACGATTAATAGAAAATGACAAAGCTGCACGAGAATAATGCATTATAAATTTTAATGTAAAATTTTTGAACGAAATGAAGAAAGTTGTCTTTGAAACAGTTAAGTATTATTATCCAGAGGCGTTCATGTACATTATTAGATCATATTCAGTTTTTATATCGAGCTGAAATCGTCAATCGCTCAATAACTTTAGGCTGATTTTGCATTGGGGGAAGGTAGAAGGGTCTTTGTAGTATACTCTGTCTAACCTTCGAAAACGGTTCTCCTGAAAATAGTAGCTGTTCGAGTCATGTACGGAGGGCACTACAAAAGTTTTGCAATTCGATATGTTTTTGGCATTTAAGATTGAAAACAACGACATTTTCCAGTTAAATTCATCATTTCTATTTCATGGAAAACAAAAATCAAGTCAGAGTCCTTCAAAATAGCCCCCCTGGAACTGAATACATTTATGAGCTCGATGGAGCCATTTGTCCATGAAAGTTCCAAATTCCTCAATCGGAATGTTCTCGATCGCCTCCACTGCAGCTTCTTCTAGGGCTTCATCCGATTCGAAACGTCGGCCTTTCAGCATCCGCTTCATGATAGGAAAAAGCCAGAAATCGCAGGGGGCTAGATCCGGCGAGTAAGGAGGGTGTGGAAGGGTAGAAATCCCTTGTTCACTGAGGAACTCCCGTGTTGCAGCGGCGGTGTGAGCTGGAGCGTTGTCGTGGTGCAGCTTCCGACCTCGCATTCCCGTTCGTGGTGCTCGTCTCCTTACATTGTCAATGACCACAGGCAGACAGTTCTCTATGTACCAACGGGCAGTGACTGTGGCTTGGCCCTCCACTTTTACCATTGCGATCACGCCTTGGGAATCGAAGAAGATGGCGAACATCCTCTTCCCCTGGGAGCGGCATCGCCGAGCCTTCACAGGTCGTTAGCCACCTTCAGGAACCCATTCAGCACTACTGCGCTTGGTTTCCACGTCGAAGTGGTAGAGCCAGGTCTCGTCTCCGGTGATGACCTCAAATCGCCGCTGGTTCCTCGAGTTCTCGTAGCGGTCGATCAGGAAACGGCACAAATCCAGTCGAGCACGCTTTTGTGAATCCGTCAGCACGTGGGGGATCCATCGAGCGCAAAGATTCCTCATGAGTAGGTGTTCGTGCAAAATGGTATCCACTGCCGCCGATCCAATGTTCAAGTGGCTGGCTATCATGGCCTGTGTGATCCGAGGGTCGTCATCGATCAGGTTCTTTGCGGCAGCCACATTCTCCTCACTCACTGCTGTTGGTGGTCTTCCACTTCGAGGGTCGTCTTGGAAGTCTTCCCTGCCGGCCTGAAACTCGCGGTACCAGCGCGTGACTGTGGCGTAGGAAGGAGCTTGGTCCCCAAAAGTGGTGTCCAGCTCGCCATGAGCTTCAAGTGCAGACAACCTTCGCTTGAAGCAGTACCAAATTAGTAACCTGGTCTGCTCGCGTGTCAATTCCATGGGTAGTGACTGCCTTCCAGCCAAATCACTGAAGTAGATAAAACCAACGATCAACTGTGATGAACTAAGATCATGAAATCAATAGATTCTTGCGGTGCTGTCGGCTATTGAATGAAACTTTCATATGACAACCGAAGAGTGTCAGGCAACTTCGCCTTCTAGTCGAATTGCAAAACTTTTGGAGTGCCCCTCGTATTCTAGTGCACCTTGTTGAAACTGACGATTGCATAAGCAAAACGCTCAACAGTGTTAAGTCCGGGAAAAGGCCGCCGACTACGACCAGATATTCCCATTTTCTTATCAGTCAAAGACCTGGCTAAAGATGCTTTTTACAAGAATTCTTAATGAAAATTGCATCAAAAAGACATGGAGGAAATTTATCGCAGTTTCTAAACCTGGAAAAGATTTGCAGCTTCCAGCAAGCTACCGACCAACTTCTTTTCTATGTGTTGCAATCTGTTCGAAAGGATTGTTTCCGCAAGTTGCAAAGTTACTCATCATTGAGTAGTTTGGTTTTCAAAGTGGCGGTCTACTTTGCGACCTGGTTCTTTTGCGACTGATACTGACTTCATTGAGAATGGGTGCCAAAATATACTAAGCGGCGGCTTACACAAAACATGGCATAAACGCCTCATCTTGAATTTTTGCGGATACTTACCCCATGGACTGTTAACATCAATGAATGCCCCTTGCAAAACCAATGCCTTCGGATTTATTCGGGAAAACACAAAGCAGATGAAGGCGGTATTGGCCTTCTTCAAGGATCAGTCTTAGCACATACTGTCTTCAACATTTGTGTAAACGGCATCCCTTCGACAACGAGCAGGTAATCCGAGCACAAAAGAATCGCCTGGTGAAATACCTTATAGATGTAGGAAAAAAGTCGTGCGTCGCTTGTAGATTGCTGTAAATACCATCAAAGTGGTTCGATTGCCACTATTCCTTCAGATTCGAAGAATCAAAATCATTGCGCACAAATTTTTTCAGTAATGTTGGTCCTTCCGATCACTATGTAAGGTGATAGCAGGTGCACGAAAATTGGTTCACTTGATGATTTCAACACCCTCTTTTCAGCATTCCTCACTGAATGTAAACTAGACATTGGTGTGTGACCGGAATGATATTACAACACGCACGCCACTCACTCACTGGCTGTTATCCAAAAACCGCCTTACAGCTTATTGTCTGAGTGTGCCATTTCCAAAAGTGTGCGATATGCAATGCATCCTTTCGAGGTAACGAAGGCTGCCGAGCAAGTTGTCTAATTCTGTAGGCGTGATGTTTGCAAAAGAAATTTCTTTTGGACTTCCTAATGCTTAAAAGATCCCACCCGTCTCAGATTTGATTGTGGAGATAAGGCGATAACTGGTGTCATTGGAAAACTCGACTAGGCTACCTCGTCTAATTTACGACCGAGGAGAGGAGCATTTATGGTCAGAGACTATTAGTCATGCTAAGGTCCAACTTAAAAGCAATGAACTGATCGAGTATACACTCCGATCGTCAGTCTTGACAATCTTGAGAGCCATGCCTTCTCAAAGGCATTCGGCGATGTGACAACAAACCAATATCAACACAAAGAGAGTTATCAAAACTTTCACATGTATCCACAATGGGAATGCTCATTTAGATTGAAGTCGACAAAAATATTGAAACAGCATAACAAACAAGCAAGCGATATCCATTGAATCTCAGCAATTATTATTATTAAAGTGTGTTCGCTTTTCGGGAGATGTCGAGGTTCACACTCTTTCGAAGGGCATGTTGCATTGTTCCTGGGTTGCTTTCATAGTCAATATTAGGAAAGAAAGAAGGGGAGCAACTGCTGGCTGACCAAGGAGAAATATATAAGATCATGAAAGAGGCCACCACAATTAAGACTTTCTAATCTGTTAGAATGAAGTATGAGGCATTTAAGATGAAGATGATCATTTAAGAGGAGAATGATGAGGATGAAAATTGAAGCAGGTGGAGGGCTACTGGATGCGGGATCACGCGATTTGCAGGTAGTTTTTTTTCGAAAAAACGGTATGATGGAATAAGACTATCAAATCAATCAATTGAACAGTGCTCAAAGTAAATTGAAGTTAGTCATACAGAGGCAAAATGATGGACGGAAGGAAGAAATCAAATATTACGATGAAATAAGCGTGCATAACACTTAAAGCTGCGAAAAAGCAGACTTGAAAATTTGTGGCAGTTTGTCTTGTCACCATGATATCTATACTGCACCCAGATTTTCACGTATTCTTCTTTTTGCTGCAACGCAAGTTGTTGTTGTTGTGGATGGCCTACGGTCGTAGCCTCACCCGCCTCCACCACTTCCAATACGCCAACGCTTCCCGAGGTCTACAACAAAGAACAGAAACATCATTACCTATATGCACACCACAAACTGACCCTCATCCCCTCCCCCGCCACACATTCCATGATGTGTTCCACCCCCTCCTCCACTTCCTTGCACCTCGCGAAGGCGCTAACCTCCAGCCTGTCACCAATCCTCTCCACCAGGTCGTTGATATAAACCAGGAAGAGGAGAGGCCAATAAAATATTTTTGATTTGCTGTGGAAGATGTCATGTCAACTCTATTAACAGAACCTGGAGAATTCCCGTCATAATTCTAATTTAATGGGCCTCCACTACATCACGGTGTCCGTGATCTTCGACGGCTGGATCAACAACTTTCAGAACAGTGAACTGTGCGCGATGTTCCGTTGAGCAGCCGCCGAGGTCACCAATTATCATGGCTATTGAAAATTGATTTATAAAGTTTTGAGATTTTGACACTTAGAAAACCGCATTTGTGACGTGTTTGCAATTTTGACATCGTAGTGAGAGACCTGACATACATATAAATAGTGTTGTCTGATGTATTCGCTTGATGCTCTCTATTAAAATGATTTGTGCTATTCACGAAGAACTTTGAATCACTCATTGTTATGCAATATTTGTGTACGACTGAACTTTTGATTTTTTGGCTATTTTTTGTTATAGTAGAGTTTTTTTCAAATATCTGACTATTTTCGACCATGGTCTTATTCATGTCGTGATCAAAAATGCCCACATACTTTGAAAACCCAGGGAAGCCCCACCCATGGGTTTTTTGACTTATTTAAATGGAAATGGTTATTTTGTCTACTTCGGATTTATCAGTCCTAACAAGCATTTTATCAGAATATACATGTTACTGTTCATAAAAATTGACGTACGAGATAAGCATTCAATTGATTTTCGGTAACTTTAAAGTTATTTCATATCTCATCATTAATTTTGAAATGTTCGTCATTGGATTTCAAATTGTAGAGAATATTTATCGGCTGTTTGTTCACACATGCTTTTCATGATATTTATTTCATTTCAGTCCAATAAAAGCGCCTTAACAAAATTTGCGGTAAATAGTTCCGTTTGTGTTTCATCGTGCTTATGTTTGTATTTCGGCAACGGTTTCCGCTAGCTCTGATATTGATTCTGAACCAACTACAAGTTTGGCTTTACATTAAAGGAAAGCTGGCATGATATATAATGGAATGTGTTGACTGATGATCTGATCTGATATATCCTTTGTTTTCTTTTCTGTTATCATTTTACGATATTGTCACATTGTACTTATTTTTCCTTGCATAGCTGATACACTATTTAGTTTCGGTGATGGTTCGTTTATTTACATTCATGCTTATTTCATGCAGTTACATAATGTGCTATTGTTTAGGGTGATTCATGCCATTTGCGTTATCACACTTGATTTCTATACATGATGTCCTACAGTTGTCGAAAACACGCGCGCAATTTTACTTTCTGTACGTGACTTCTGGAGAAATACACTTTCGGTTTACGATACCACGCTTGCATTCTACATACATCTATTACAAAGGCTACATATGTCTTCAACAGGTTATGGGCCCAGTTGACGCGTGTCCAGAGAAAAGGTCTATTCTGCAACGTCGAGATTTCAACGTATTTGTTTTGACGGTGATTCAAGGTATTACAGTCTTTGGGAAACGAAATTTCTGGCCTATCTCTTTTCATTAGACGAAAAGCTTCATACAGCAATTACAACGACGTCAACGCCAGACAAGGACCATAATAAACTCGCTTTCGCTGAACTTGTTCAAGTGCTCGATGATAAATCTTTACATCTCATCAAAAACGTCGCCAAAGACGATGCCAATGCAGCTTTGACGATTTTACAAAGTCAATACACTTCTAAATCCAAGTCACGTATCTTGTCATTGTACGCTGAGCTGACAACTTTACGAATGATGCAGCATGAGGATATTACAGACTCTTATTCGCGCTGAAGACGCATCGACTCATCTGAAAGCTGCAGGTGAAACTATTTCTGACATTTTATTGATTGCAATGATCCTCAAGGGTTTGCCTCCGATGTACGAAACTTTGTGGTAGTGCAGAACCAGACGGATACGATAAAGACTCTTTCAGAATTAAAAGCCAGCTTAATTACATTTGCTTCAACTACGTTAGCTCGTGAAGAAGGTAGTACAGTGATGAAAGTTTCATACGATGCAAAACAACGCAATATACAATGCTACGCTTGTGGCCGAAAAGGACACCGAAGTAAAGATTGTCGTTTTAAAGGCAATTTGACGTGCAATTTTTGCAAATCCAATGGTCACGTTGAATCAGTATGTTTCCGAAAAAAGAAGCGAAATAAGTGCTCGAACGTTCATACAACTGCGGTCGAAGAGACAATTTCATCGGATTATTCATTTGTTACATCGATTGATAGTGCCATCGCTGTGAATCCAGGAAATAAGAACCGTTTGCTCGTGGATTGTGGTGCAACTCGTCACATCCTTAATGATAAGAGCGCTTTCCTTTCCTTTGATGAGGAATTTGATTCAGACAGCCATTTTGTTGAGTTGGCCGACGGAAATCGAAGGAACAATATATTTTTGGGTAAAGGTACTGCAAAAGTGAATTTAATTGACGCTGAAGATCACATTCACACAGTGACATTAAAAAATGTTTTGCTTGCATTTTCCAACCAACATTTTCTCCGTGAAGGTGGCAACTCATTTTGGAGCTCAATTTTCTTTCGGGAAGGATATGTGTGAACTGACTGCTCCTGATGGTCGACATTCCCCATAATAGAAGAGAGCAATTTGTATTTCCTGAGAACAGGCTCTTGCCTCAGCGCTTACAGAACAATGACTCTATATGATTGGCATGTATCATTCGGACATCTAAACTACGACGATTTGCTTAAAATGCCTGACATCTGAAGGCATCAAGTTTTCAAATACAGAGAGACCAGACTGCCCTACATGTTTTACTAATAAACAGACACGTGAGTCTCTACCAAAGAAGGCCTCCTTGCGAGTTACAAAGCCTTTGCAAATGGTTTACACAGATGTCTGGGGGCCAATCGATCCTGTATCAATCAATGGTTTCCGATATGTTATCAATTTCATCGATGCTTATTCGAGCATGGGATATGTCTATTTCTTAAAAACAAAAGATGCTGCCTACCATGCATTGAAACAGTTCTTATCTGACGTTTCACCTTATGGTAAAGTGATGCACATACTTAGTGACAATGGCGGTGAATATATCGGCTCAAATTTCCGCCAAATTCTGTTGGACAGAGGCATCAAACACACCACATTTGCTCCGCATACACCAGGACAAAATGGTAAATCCGAGAGACTGTGGCGCACCCTCATGGATATGGCCAGATGTCTATTACAAGAAGGCAACTTATCCAAGCAATTCTGGACTTATGCTGTTCGATACGCTGCTTATGTTCGGAACCGAAGCTATCAACCGCACGAGTTTGACAGCCTTTGAATTATTCACGAATAGACGTGCTAATGTCCAGTCCATTTACAAGTTTGGCTCTACTTGTACGATATTCAACGAGGCATACAGAACAAAGTTGGATTCACGAAGTGATCTCGGAACTTTTATTGGTATAAATCCTCTCAACAATTCCTTCTACGTTTTGGATTCGCAGGGTAAAATTAAATCCTTAAGAAATGTTCGCTTCATGCAGAAGAACACTGTATGCGATCCAATTTACGATGAAAATGACGATGTCCGCGATGCTCATCCAATTTCGAAAAGCGATAACAAGTAAAGGAGAATCCTACCCCCAAGAAATAGGCGGCCACCAGAAAGGTTGACGTACGAATATTTCTCCGCGAACACTATTACAGTATATGCAGCTAACATTGTGCACGAAATACCCAATTCTTATGAAGAAGCTGTCAATAGTCCCGATACTGAGAAATGCATGGAAGCAATAGATGCTGAAATTTCTGCATTGGAAGAACATCAAACTTGGGAGTTAGTTGAACGTCCCCCAGATCGTAATGAAATACAAGGACGATGGGTGTTTACGGCGAAATTGAATAGTCAAGGTGTCGTCGACAAGTATAAAGCTCGCTATGAAGCCAAGGGCTATTCCCAGGTACAAGACATTGACTACGCTGAGACTTTTTCACCAACAACTCAGATGACTACAGTGAGAACTCTTCTACAAACATCAGTACAATTCGGTCTTCAATTGCATCAACTGGATGTGAAGTCGGCCTATCTACATGCTCCGATTGACTACGACATCTATCTTCAGCCTCCCGCCGGTTACAAACTTCCTCGTGAAGGCAATCGACTCACGCTTCACCTGAAGAAGTCTATCTATGGTCTTCGACAGAGTGGGCGCAACTGGAACAAGCTGCTGGATGACTTTCTCAAGAGTCATGAATTCAGTCAATCAATAGATGATCACTGTATACAAAAAGCGACTGACAAATGGTGGATATATAATATTGATCGTTTGGGTTGATGACATTATAATTGCATCTTTCTGTGTCGAATCAATCGAGCTGACTAAACGGTTATTGAATCAGACATTCAAAATTGACGACCGTGGACCACTCAATTGGTTCTTGGGTATTGAATTCAAAGTCAATGGAGGTGAGATAACTGTCAATCAGTCAGCATTTGTTAAGAAGTTATTATCAAAATTCGGAATGGAAAATTGCAAATCAGCACCTACTCCAGCAGTGACTGGACTTCAATTATCAAAGAGTGACGAGTCGGATACACTGGATTTTGACTACAGAGGGTTAGTTGGAGGTCTCCTCTATTTGTCATTAACAACGAGACCAGACATTTCTTGGATAGTATCCAAACTTTCACAATTCCTTTAGACTCCGACAGTCGAACACGTAACAGCAGCTAAACGAGTTCTGCGTTATCTACATGGTACACCAGATTGGAATCTAACTTACTACAGATGTCTTCAACAGAATGTTCATGAAACTGAGATGTATTTTGTGTCGATAATATGAGCAGTTGTTATTTTCATTGCATCGCTTTTGATGATAATTACCAGGGCTGTGCGCCAGCCGCACCTGCTTGCAACGGTGCGCCGGCCATGATAACCGGTGCACCGAAAATTTTACAAGTTACACTGAAGCGCTGAAGTGTATCCGAAATATAACTTCTTTTTCTCTCTAGACTGGTAGTCAATAAAGACTTAAAGATCTTGAAGGTAGGGTCCCTATCTTTTGTTATAAATGTTCAGAATTCAATGCAAATTTCAAAAACTGCTAGGAGTCTTCAACAAACTTATAAGGCTTCTTTTAATTCTATTTTGCCAATATTTGCAAGTGACGATCATTCTACTTAGCCGCAACCAGGAAGTGGCAAAAAGTTGCATGGACAAAATTACTAAGTCAGTGGCGGATGAAACGTCCGCGTTGTAATTGTTTATTTTAAAATGCATATGAACGTGCAGTATATAGCAAAGGAAGAGCTTATCATTGATACCTTTTTCAAAGTAATGAAAACTACAAAATCTGAAACCAGAAAAAATAGAATGAATCTAAGCAATGTCACCGCAAGCTACAAATTACTGTGCAGGAGGGTTAACATCTAGACATTACTCGGTTTCAGGCAGAGCTTAGGATAATATCTTGAGATTCTGGACTATGAGATTCCTGTGAGACTATGAGATGGACCATGCCATATTCACTATGAAATTCCGAGATTCTTAGGTCACGAGAAATGAGTTTTGTGGACTTAAACTGATTTCTCATGACCTTGAATCATCTATTTCGTCAGTTTTTCACATTTTTTTCATCATCAGGAAATGCATGAGTAATTTAATGAGATTCCTTTTCAAAATGCTTCAATTTCATCACTTTTATATTGTAAGTTTATAATTAATTGAATTGATTAAATAGAATTGAATAATAATTTCCTAGTTAGATTAATCATGCTGTACCCTTAAAGATCATTCCTCTGTATCTGTTGCGACTAAGATTTGCGGATAGAATAACAGAATTAATTAATTTCAAGTAAAAGTATTAAAATGTCAATTTGATCAAAATTCGAACTTTTCGGTGAACCGGACCAAAAACCGGTGTACCGCGCACAGCCCTAATAATTACCATCACGATTTTGTGTTTGGTTAATGGATTTATGATTGTCAGATTATCTAAGTATCACCATGCACGCATCAAACTTGGTTAAAGTTTCTGTAATCTCAAAATCGGTCGCTTTGTTTCAAATAAATGGTAATCGTAGTTCATCTTTTTCGGTCGCCTCTACATACTGTTTGATATTTAAGTATCTGTAAGCAGTTATGTGATTTTCGGACTCCTGCCAGAATTCCAGGAGGGCCTGTAAAATTTGAATGCAGATGTTACTTTAACACACCATGAGCGCCCTTCTGAGATTGTCATTTCCGGCAGGGCCCTTCTGGTGAATCATCTATGTGCTCTATGCTCTGCAGTTAATCTAAGTTCATGTTTGCGATTGATTTTAGTGTTTGGTACTCCCGATATCATTTTATTAAAACTTTTTAAGTTAACTAATAATTGGCCCTATCAAATCTACTACTGCATATGCAAAGGTCTCATTATAATCCGTCAGATGCAAATCCTCACAGATAATGATTGATCGGATTTCACCAGAGAGCGTTGAAGCACACGAGGTGTACTCAGAAAACTCTGAGCAGTGCACTTGTATTTCGACTGACTGTCCGCACTTTCTCTCTTCTTTATCAGCGACCATCATCCGATAACATGCTTGCAGAGATTATGCAGCTGTTAGATGCTGATAATGTTGACTGTTAGCAGGCTGACCAAATGGTCTGCATTTAGTGGTCTGCGAAGTCTGGTTTTGTACTGCTTTTTTGGCCAAGTCTGCTTTTTGGAGACCACTTACTTTTATTAACTTTTTCGAGGCTTTTATTGACTTTTTATGTAGTATGGTGGAAATTGAATCATAAAATTAGTAGAGCATGTATTTCAAATGTAGGAAATAGTTGTTAGAATTACTCCAAAAGCTTTTGCAGCGATTGGGCCATTCTATGGAAATGACACCACAGAACTACATATCGATTTTTATCATAAAGATAGAACTCCCAGGAACTTTCAGTCAAAGATGCAAGAGCTGTGTTTTGATAATGAATCTCCGCATGTCAATGCAGCTATCATTAAGTTGCATAGCACACATGAAATAAAAAATATAAGTCAGAGATGGATTTTTTCAATGAAACACTATCGAATAACTAGCCTTGTTACGAGATTTTCAAAAACGTTACAATCGAAAATTGCTCGTCATTGCTACTGAGTGAAAGATCAAACGGCAAACGATAGATATTTGAAAGACCTGTCTCGATTGTCCTCAATTTAAATCATCTTACTTCATCAGACGAAGTAGCGAATTTGCGAGGACAGCAACCAGGGCGCAAAGTCATTCTAGACATTGCTCGAGGCAATGAACTTCCAATTCACCGACTCAGTTGCAGTTAGTGAGCACATTGACTATATTTTTTCCTCAAAACATGATAGTTGAAAGTGGATTTTCGAAAATGAATTTCAACGAAAGTAATTACCAAAGTGCCTTCTTTGATGAGTTGCACGATGAAATACAACTAGCATCCGATTTCTTCGATCGCGATTCCCTTAAGGGCTTCGCAGCTCCTGATGAACTGTTGAAAAGCATGAGCTTATCCATTCGTTTGTATATCAAGGATAAAAGAGAAATTTCAAGAAAAACAATTATGCGCTCATGAAGCCAGAGAAGTCAAGAGAAATATCGGCAATTATGAAAGAAAGCAAGACAAAACTTTGATCAAAGAACTTCAGGAAACGCAAAGTGAGATAGAAGCGGTGGAACAGAAATAAATGGAAGCTCGGACTAGGCGTTTGGAGGAGAATGATGAGGCCTCAAAGATGCGGAGAGACACTGTCAGCATCTATGATTTATAGTTAGTTTTTCAGAAACAGAAAGTAGCACATCACATTTGTCTGAGAATTTTGTGCTTTATCTTTTGTTTTTTTGGGAAGACAAAGTTTAACCACAATTTAATATTTTTGAGTTTGAAATTGTTGCAGTGAAGAATTGAGCTTATGCCATAGACATATACATACAAGTTGCATTTCACGTAAGTTTTGCATTACCTATATTCTTTTTTTAAGTGAAAATTATTCATTATTCATGTATTTGCTTATACATTTTTATCGAGGCTCTTCATTATTCCAATTTTTTTCAATTAATTGATTAACTAGGTTTTGTAATCTCATTGTGCATGTATATGTGCATTTTGGGTTTGTTGATTTCTATCCAAAATGTAGACGACTGAAATGTATAGTTCTACCATTGATTGAAATAAGTTCTAAGACTAATGTAGGGATTAAAGATTTCGGGGATCATTTGTTTTTCTTCGGTACATGTTGATTAAGTTCAAAATTTTTGAGCGTTGATTTAATTAGAGCCGAAGCTGATAATCATTTTGTCAAGAGTCTTTCGTAGTTCCCTCGATTAATCAGATATTCTGCAAGTTTTTCCTGAAATGCATTATATCTCCGATATATGCCATATATTTTTGGATGAAGGAATGAAATGATAATTGTATTTAAGTGACATTTCGCCGATGACTTCAAGGCCACTTTACATTTTACACTTTTTATATAAACAAACTAGTTAAAACATGAGACTAAAAGATGCTGCTTTAAAACTTTTTTTTAACGTCGTGAGTCTGCAATGTCCGTAATAAACGGGCTTTTGCCACTGGAAAGGAACGACTGCCGATTGTCGGACACCGAAATCGTGGTGCGATGAGTGCCTGAATGGAGGAAGAGCGAAGACGAGAACGAGGGGAAACCGATGCCTTCTTGAGATCGTCGGTCAGATGGGAGGGGGCATTTCCGTGAAGGCAAGCGTGGGTGAGAACATCCAGACGATACCGGGTCCTTGTTTCAGAAGGAAGCCATTCTAATTCGCGCAAAAGAGGAGTAACACGAAAAGCGTGAAGCGATACATTTTGTGGAATCCCAGTAAGTACGGAATTGCAGCAGTCAAGCAGTGGGATGACCAGCGACTCGACAAGCTTGATCAAGAGAGGACGGGACAGAGATCGACGAACAGACAGTATTTGCCGTAAAACTCCGAAACAAGACGACTCAATATGAGTCACATGCTTACGGAATGAAACCTCCGCATCCAAGTAGACTCCAAGGCAGCGAACTGAGGTCGATGGTGACACGAAGTGATTACCGATACGAAGGGAATCGTGAGGAAGGTTGGACGATCGACGAGAGGACGAGCACCACATCACTTCACACTTGCTTGCATTTACAAGAAGACGGCTTGATGAACACCAGGTCGTTACTTCATCGAGACACAGTCATACGTGAATGCAAGTCATCAGACTGTGATGTAAGACAGTGACCATGCACCTGCACATCATCAGCATATATGTGTATGGATAAATTGTGCCACGGAACGATTTGAATAAGGTCCGATGTATACAGGATGAAAAGCAAAAGGCCCATCACGGAACCTTGAGGTACTCCACAGTCCATTTTAAACGGCACTCTATCAGTGTCCGTGTTAGCAGATGGTAGGTTGCTAGCGATGTGCTCTGTCATCGTCGCAACTTCTAAGTATTCTATCCCTCCTGCGTGACGGATTTCTCTGAAACTTGGTGACATCCTTCAATTTCTCTTAGTGATCTTTCCTACCAAGTTTCGTCCCATGCTTTTCATTATCTTGCTCAAACCGTTAATGCTCTGTGCTCATAATTTACGGACTTCACTGTGATTTGATTGGCTTTCTTGGTGCGCGCGTTTTCTTCCACTGTGACGTTCGCTTCTCGTTTCACTCTTGGCGTTCTCTGATGCAGCTAAACCGACGATCTGTGGCCACCGTCTTCCCTGCGACAGCGATCCTGGTAACGCACCTTTCCCTTGTAAGTTGTGACGTTGAGGGTGCAATCAGCTGGTCTGCGTCATCATTCGGCGGGAGGCGCATGTGTGCGGCGAGAGTATTCTGTATAAGTCAGCCCTGCGCACGTACCTGTTGATAAGTAGTGGTGGCCTAGTGACTATATCGTCTGACAGAGACCTGAGGGGTCACGGCTCGAACCTCGTACTTTTTTCAGCATGCACTGCTGCAATGGTTCAATCACGTACCCCACTTCGCTACAATATTGATGAATTGCTTTTACTCCTGAAGAAGAAATGTGTATGCGTTCCAAGTGTTGTTAGAAGGTAATTGTCTTACTTCAAGATAGATGTTCGTCACATCAAACATATTATATCTTCCATGCCAGAAGTGAAAAGTCATTCAAGACTATCAAATATTGTTAACATCAAGTGTCTTCATCCTCGACCGCTGGACACCGTGCTGTGTGATCAGATCTCGTACCGATACGTCTCACAACGTGCCGGGTTTTCTGCTGATCATTAACGTCGCTCTCGGTCTGACCGACATGTCCGTTCTTTGCCTCGTCTTGACCGAGATCATATACATTTCTGTTCTTCAAATAGCGACAGCTTGCTGAATTTTTGTACTTCGTGTAATGCTTGTTCGTTAAACATCAAAGTCGTTGGTGATCTTGAAGTTCTGGATGATCGATCCATTGACGTCCAAGAGGGATTTGATTGATGAATTTGACAGGTGTTGCTGGCATCCGTGTGTGAGTGTGTTTGTTGTATTGCAAATGTATGTGACGTTATTACATTCAGTCGGACGGATAATGGAATTGGTGTACAATGTGGTGATTAACTCCTTTGAATTGATAAATGTTTTGTAATATGTGCTGCAGCCGTGTCATTTGTAATAACGCCACATACATTGGCTACAGAACAAGCACACTCACTCACAGATGCCAGCAACACAAGTCAAATGGATCCGCAGAGATAAATTGCTTTGTCTGCGTTGTTTGGTCTAGAGATGACATTTTTTAAAACTGATGGTCACGCTTAGAACTAGTCCCGAGGGGCAGAAAGATCCATTTTCCATTGAACGTAATGCAGATTCAAGCCTGAATTCTGACTAACTAAATCGTTAACATCGCATTGAACGTACACTGTCAGTAAATTTCGATCGTGAGGAGCCGAACGATGTGAATAATATTTCCATTTGGTGAATTTATCACGGCGAAACATTGAGTCAAAGATAGATATGATTAAGTTGACAGTCGTTAAGTCTTCAATGTGATAACGCCAGCTCGTTTGTTACATAATACAACTTTCCTTATGCATTGCACGCGCTTGGCCAATCACGTAAGCCGAAGGGAGACAACTATCTCCCCGTGTTACTACCATCGCATACAATGGCTGAGATAGAATCGCGTCACCTCTAGGGTAAAGCGACTGACGATTCATTCCATCTCTGTGAATGGATCAATCAAATCCCTCTTGTTAACACACAGAAATATTAGACTGTAGAAATATAAGAAACAAAAACAAGAGTAATTGTTGCAACTTCAATAAAGACTTGGTAATTGCCGAAGCCTTACCTGCTGATAAAAGAGCATCCAGGGTGTACGCGGGAAAAATCAGGGAATTTTGAAATAGGAAGCAGTAAATTCATTTATGACCGATGACAACATCAACGAAATTGACTACTGAATAAACAGGGAAAAGTAGAAATTCCATATTTTCCATGTTTTTGATATAATCATCACTTTTTATATCGTTTGAAGATGTGATCAATAAGTGCAAATTCGTCGGCAGGAAAACCAGCCAGCGTTGCATTTCGGGTCCTTCAGTTTCCTGTATGCTCTGGTTGGCTGACTCCGATGTAGAACAGCAGACCCTGTGACACCTATTACACACAACGATCGAAAAACTCCTTGCATGACAAATTCAAAACTTTTGCAACAAGTTCATATGTTTACATAGGATATGTGTGGCACCACGACGTATATCTTTAACAAAATAATCTCTTAACAAGAATATTAACAGTCTTTTGTGCCCTTTCAACAACATTTTGAAAATGCGAGCAAATACGCAAAATTCTAATTATTTGGCTCTCGAATACATGAATACCCATCTTTCGGGGCATGAGGCTATCTGAAAAGTAAACAACACAGGAAAAGGAAAATGGTCCACTTCATGATATACTGACGTGTGTAAACAATCTAAAACAATACTTAGACAATCAAATATTATGTGGTGTTATCATTATCACCACTTCTTTCGGCCTTGAGGTCACTAGGATATATTTTGGGAAGTAAAATTTCTAAATAGCGACAGTTGATAACGCAAATGTCATCTATACAGCGACATGTATTTGACAACAATCTTGCAATTCCAAATTTCTTTTCGCTAACAAAGACTTTATGAAAACAAATTCACAATGTGCTAAAAACAAATCCGCTAGTAAAGGGCTACAACTACCTCCCAACAGAAGGTCTCGAACTTGTTTGAAAACTATACCAGCAAGAGTGACGCATACTTTTTTAAACTTAACAATGTCAAAATAAGATTTATTCCAACCAACACACAGATATTTCCTTGAAGTGGAATTGAAAGCCACACCAAATAGACTAAACAAGTGTGAGACAACCTGTTGTTGGTTGAGATTCGTGTACGGAGTTGAAAAATCTAAAACTTGTACAGAAAAAAAACTAAATTGGTGTTGTACGCATTGAACTTGCTAAGAAATTCGGTTGAAGATTTGACGTTCCAGAAGAAATCAAACCCAGTGTTTTTGCGGATGCTGTCAGAATAAGTCGCAAAATTAGATCTTGTGATTGACAGTGCTTTTTTGAGAATAACAGAAAGACCCTTCGTGGTACAATCACGGGCTCCTGCAACGAAGCGAAATTTAAAAGGTTCTTGCTGCTTTGGATCCAAAAGAGCTTATGCAGTTTTGCATCTGAAGCTGGGCATGATAAGTCAGAATGTCTTTTCAATTTTTCACAATGATCTGCCATAACATCAGGAGCAGAAAATTATAATCCAATAATAATCAGTTATCGAAAAAAATTACGTATTACAGATTTTGTGGAACGTACTTATGGAATATAACAATTTTCTGTTAATTGATGAGATAAATATTTTTGCAAAATTTTGATGTCTATGATAATATCAGCAATCATTTTATTTATCATTCATCTATCATTTTATGATAAATAAAATATCTAATTGAAAAAATAAAAAAATTGAGGAATACGAGTAAATGAAAATATAAATAGAGGGATGAATTTATCGGTAAAAGCGTGCTCAACTGAAGTTCTTGCTATTGGAAGTTGAAATGGATTGTTGACATGGGCAACAGTTTTCTATGTTATTTGCGTTAATATAATGAATGAAGTGTACAGGGAATTTTTTAAAGGAGACCGGGAAAAATCAGGGAAATTGAAAATCCGAAAGCGTTATGCACCCTGTGGTCATGAAACCACTCTGTACTCGCCAGCTTCGCTCACTCCGTCGCTTCCTTCCTCTACCGGTTTTAAACACTCATGGTTTCCCTCGTTCATTCCCGGCTCGATTTTTGCTCTAGTCTACTTTATGGCCTACCAGACAATTCCCTCTGCAAGCTCCAATCAATTCTCAATGCAGGTGCGCGAATGCTGTTCAATACCAGCTCCCGCGACCACGTGACCCCTCTACTACGATCCCTTCAGTGGTTACCGATTCGCTATAGGATTACCTATCGCCTGGCAGTTTTCGCCTTCAAATGCATTCGCGGTTCAGCTCCTTCCTACATGCGCTCCATGCTTCAATCTGTGTCCTGCAATCCCACACGCTGCAATCTCCGATCCGCTTCCAATGATGACCTGTTGATCCCCTCCTCCCGCCTGAGGACCGTCGGAGCTCGTGCCTTTCCGATTGCGGCTGCTCGTATCTGGAATAACCTGCCGACAAGCCTTAAGACAACTTCATCCATTTCATCCTTCAAGAGACACCTGAAGGTTGAACTCCTGCGCATTGCCTACTTATCTTGAGCTTTGCTCCTTCTTCTGCTTCCCTTGTCCTGTTGACCATTAATCTTTGACTTTTGATGACTGTTTCACTGTAGAAAGTGCCCTTGAAGTCTTCGGACATAAATGTCACTTGAATCTGTTCGTATAATAAATACACATCTTTATCATTTTAAGTCAACGTTTTTCTTTGAAAGCAAGTAATCCATCTCCATTTCCTCTTTCCATATTCAGATATCCTCTTAGTGATTTTGTTATACTTTCTATACCTTCAATTTAAATGTTTGCATTCTAAGAACATTTATAAATCTTAGTACATATAGATTTTTGTAGCCCTGAGGATGAACGTTGTCACAGTCCGAAGTACCGGTTTAATTATAAAATGGTTATCGAATTATATTTTGCGCTTTTTAACAACTGACGAAAAGAAGTTTTATAGACAATTGGAACATCACTATTTGAAAGTTAATAAGATCGATTGCGATATTGCATAAAATAACACTTGCCTATATATAGTCACGCTGGAGCTCCGACATCACATGGTTGGAGCAGACGTCCATAACTCGAAAATTCGCCAGCAATATGGTGTTGCCCGATTGCAGACATGATGCGCGAGGTCCGGCTGCGATGGCTTGGTCATGTTCTGCGCGCCAATCATGATTCCGTGGCAAAAGTGGCGTACAACTTCGAAGTCGATTCGCCCTAAACAACGCTGACTCGATATTCTGCATAACGACGAAGACCACCGGTGCCCATCCCGACCAAGCTCATGACCGAGTGAAGTGGAGTCAAAGAACCACAGTCAGCAGACCCCGTTATCCTGTTGGACAAGGAAGAAGAGGAAGAAAGAAGCAGTGTTAAAATATAATCGTTTCGTAGACATCGAAATCGCTCTTTTTGCACATTTATGTAATTGCTTTTAACTTCGATACCAGTATAACAAACAAGTCGAGCGAAAACCAAAACGATGCAATTTCATCAATCGTTAAGATTGTACCGCACCGGCGCAAACAAGAAGAAAGTCCTGCAACAGACACGCATTGTCGCTTCTTAACGTAAGAGGGATGCAAAAAGTGTCGTCTCTGGTACTTCAGCGCTCTCTGGGCTCCACGAGTTGAAACCGCATTATCACGTGTGAGAGATTCTATGAACCTCATCACGGTTTTAGATACCTACGTATGCCGTAATTGAGTATTTCCATATTCGTCCAGGTAGCAATGGATTAACTTTTGGTATCTCAATATCCAGGTTACAACTTAGAACCTTCTATGATAATAAATACATGTAAATAAGCTGAATGAAGTTCAATGAGTTTTAATATATGGCTTAATTTTGGCACCGCTGCCCTGATTAGTGTTGAAGAAGGAAGTAAAGAATGTGTCGACAACATGCAGACTCGAACGAATTCTGATATAAATGCGACAAAACTTCTAAGTCTTACATATTGCTGTGATATAGTGCCTACATGATTGGTTTTTAGTCACCTTTTTTTGCCATAGCTTGCTTTTCAATTGGCATGTTGTTACATATCCCACCCACATTTGACCTGTTTCGTTGATTCTTGCTTGTTGACTGAGTGATGACAAGATGCCTACGCTTTAGCTGTTTTTCAATGCCTTTTGACATCGCATCTTCTTTATTTTAGACCATCGCCAAAAAGCAAATGAAAATTAAGTTAACTAATGGCAAATGAAGTAAACAAGAAGAAAATGAAGAAATATTAATCTCAATAGCCTATTTGCTTTCAAGCAGAGCCTATACTCAAATACAACCAACCTCACGAAGGAGGAGTTAATTCTCCGACTAAGTGTCTACCGCTACCACCGTCACATCAGTCAAAATTTATTTCACGTTATTTTATATATTATATTTGTCAAATCTGTTAATTTTGTTGAATATTTCTACCCACTGATAATGATAATCATTGACATCTACGAGTATTACCATTCACACCTGATGTCATATGAACACTAGAAATTTATATATTCAATAGCTTAACTATTGGTTATCTTGCCATCCAGTATTTCGTCATCGCATCGCATGTTGACTCACGGTGGTAACTCACTAAAATAAATGAAATACATGAATCAATAAATCATAACAATAGTCAAGAAATAGCAAAAAGTGTACTGTCTAGCGTAGCATTTGTAAAATAGACAATATGCATCGAAATGAATTCGAAATACTCGAAGGTACAAGACGAGATATGATTTTGCTAGCATTTTTGTGAAAGGAATTTTTTTCTTAAACAAAACTGTACAGTCTCAAAGGTGCTCTTTCAGACAATAGCTTATCAACTGCTTCGTGAAATTTTCGCTCTTCAAGCAGGATATTATTGGATCTACAAACAGTATTTTGAAGTTTCAGCTTGTAATCAACTGTTTTGGTACAGTTATGCACACAATTGTTTTTAGAAAATATTTTGACGTCATCTATTTTTCATCCACTTGTTTCATGAAGTTGTAAAAGTCGTAAAAGTGTTAGTCACTTGACCTTATTTATGTGTTACTTTTCAGCACAATTTCTTTTCCCGGATAATTTACATTATCACGACAGATAAGTCACAATTTCAAAGATTTAAAATTTCAGTGGTAAATTGTCTCTTCCGAAATTAGTAAATGAAGAACCAGTAGTCAATGATTTAAAAATGTTCACCAATGAATGACAGGAGATTATGGCCGATTGGACTGAGAAAGTGGATAGATGCACGGACACCCTTATTGTCAATTCAACAGGTGGGCGTAAATGTGCTGAGAATCCCTCGTCGGGAAACTGATAAGTAGATGATGTTCAATTTTCTGAGTATCAGTTGGAGTTAAATCATACGTGTTTGTCTTCATGCCTACATCGCGAGTTAGCACGGCGTGAGATGATAACATAATTTTCGATGTCGAAGTAATTATGCCTTTCTATGAGATTCTAAACAATGGATTCGACGAATACATCACTGAAAATATCGTCTATGAAAGCTGCATGCTGGCATGGCTGAGTTAACCTACTACTTCACTAATAAGACATCAAGACATTTTAAAAATCGCACGGCGTAGATGATGACAACAGGTGCATCAGTTGATTTTATCATCAATCTGTGAATATGTGAGCATAGATTTTTGTAATTATGCAATGACGTTATTTTTTTAGTTTCGGAAAATAAGTGCACGAAAAATATTGAAATTTGCAGTCTTGAAATATTTCATGAAATGATTTTCTTATATTGTAGACGTTATGGCATTGCGTTAGTTTCAATCATGTCCGATATGCATGCCTTCATGCGATCTATAAAGAAAAGTCGATTCGATCAACTGGCGAAAAAGATAAATAATTATCGGAAAGATGAATAATAACCGAAACCTCTATTGTCCCAATAATATCCAGCAGGAATCTTAAGAGTGAAAGTCATTACTGTAAGACTGCGCGCGATATAGATACTTACACCAATAAATGTCTCTGCAACGGAACTGAGATGAACAATCAGAAAGCCGTGGTATGCCTATTTCATAAATATCCAATTGTATCTATTAGAGCTGCCAATCTTCCGCCATTTGGCGGAAATTCGTCAACAAGGGGTCTGAAAAGTCGACTCTCGTAAATCCACCAAAAATACAATAAATAATGTAGGGGTAGGGGAGTGGTTGTATAGCTGCAAGCAAATTCAGGTTATTTTCATTCAGGGTACATTTAAGTTTTCATATTAGCTACTCAATTTGTTTGTTATTTTTTTCAGTATTAAAGTTTTCATATTAAACAGTCAATTTTTTTGTTATTTTTTTTCATTATTTTTATCCACGGTCAGTTTGCTTTGCCTTGCATTCAATTTAAAGAAATTTTTCAGGTTGGCCGCGTGTACTCGATACTTGGTTGTTCACCTTAGGCAAGTGATAGCGCACCCAGATCCTCCCGCACAGAGCTCAATTCTAACACAGATCAATCTTAACCCTTCAATCGGTTAAGAAAAAGACGTGAAGAGATTGAGATGATGTAATTGATGTATTAGATCTTCCTAAGCACTGCAGTTTACGTTTAGTGTTACTCTTACTCATATTGTTGCTATTCGCACTGTTTTCACTCTGTTAATATAGATATTTTTATTACTGTCGCTATTACACTTTCATATACATATCGATTTTTCTATATCTCGTGTACTCGAATGTACTCGATTTTTTTCAAACAAACAACGTGGCCACCCTGATGTTTGTCTTTCAAGAATCAGGTTTTAAGGGAGCCTTGCTTTCTATAAGGTTAGTGAAATCGTTACTTTTACATGCTTCAAACTGCTTTAACCTGATGATTGTCAACAATAGCTCTCAAATATTGGTTGTATCGCAACTCTGTCGTCTAGCATAATTTTGGAGGAAAACCATGTCGAGTGAAGGAATATCTACTGAATACTTTTGGATTTGATGACTCATGACAATTTGATGAAATTGTTGAGAAATATTTTTTTTGCGCGTTTTTTTTTACCCTGCGCCAAGAATCGCAACACTGGCGCACAAGTTTGTCTTCTTAAAAGGATACGAGAGACTGAGTGGCAGCACGCGCCTGCTTTACTCTCCGCCAAAAAAACTCGGGATGCTTCTGTATTGAGGGAAAGAGAAACGAAGAAATCTCGAGATAAAGCTTTGGCTTTTTTTGGCACAAAGACAGAGTCGAAAACATAGTATACGTGATATTCACTATATAGTCTGTATAGGCTTTTAGAAGATTTTTTGTATTTTGTTATTAATATTATAGACACCCATATTTGCATACAATATTGTACGTTTGGCAGATTTTATTCATAAATTGTTGCTTTGTTTTGCTCGTAATACTATTCAGGCCTACGTTGAAGTGATCAATTGTTACTTTATTTGTTAATTTTTATCATGTAGTGTATGTTCACAAGTTCTTATCATGGAGTGAGGGTTTTAATTACAATTGACCATAGATGGTGACAAAAAGGAATATTTTTTTAGATTACATGAATACAAGTACTTTCACTGATACAGCGATGTTCAAGGATATGGGTAAGTCAATCGGCATGAATGGAAATATTACATGGATATATGAATCTATATTATGTGGAACCCAGATAGTGTTGGGGATATGGGAATTGATTTAAGACTGTTCTGGGAATATGTTAGGACCCTCAAGACCGACTTAACCGACTTTTTGATGTCTTAAATATTATCAGCCAAAATGACTTTTCTGTTGACGGCTCTGATCTATTGACTGACTTTTTTAATTGATAAGAATGCATACGCGCGCTTTTTGATTGTCTGATTGATAACAAATTGTCTCTGGATGTTTTGAAATAGTATGCATGCAGTACAGCCCATCAGAAGTACTGTTGCGATATATTAACTCTCAAGTCGTGATAGGAGGATAGTGTCTGTATGTTAGTGATTTCCGCATTTTTACGTTGGATTTTAGGCGTGTTGCAACCGGTGGTCAGAGTTATATAACTTCAGTCGAACAGGATATCTCGGGGATTTGATAAGCCTAAATGATTTGAAAATTCGACAAAAATATTCCGATTGCTGGGTTGAGAAGATACCGCTTGTTCGCTTTTATAAAATATGAAAGTATATAGAAGCTCATTCATTTCTGGATGCTAGTTATCGCAATCGCAAATCAACAGATTTTCTGAAGCGACTATTGACAACCTCTGACAGCCTCACACATGTCCCATGGCGTGGTATGAACCTGCGCAGAGGAGCAATAAGATCACATAAAGTACGTACACGGAAGCATGAGGACGTCCTCCACTCTACCAATTCTTAAAACATGAATTCAGTATTTTGAGATGTTTTGTCTAGATGAATGATTAAGCTATTATCTTCGTGTCTGGTGTGATGAAATGAAAGCATTTTTTCTCCTATGCAAATGACATATGAGAAGTTTCTGTTATAATATGGAAGTGAAAAGTAAATCACGCCCATGTTGATGTTATGTATGAACTGAATGATATTATCGCTCATATCAACCGCACTGTTAATGTGTAATTCGTAAGATATATTTCGTCAATAGCCCTGTTGCATATGTGAATAACCGATGCCGATTCTATTTATAGAGCACGTTTGAAAAACACAAGATCAGTATGCGGGAAAGAAGATTCCGTGCATTTGCTGCTTTGGAATACGATGGAGAAATATATATGTCTCCACAGGATTTTCTAGAATCAGTAACTCAAGATGTTCCGAGATGTAAGTTCATTTTTCTAGTTTGAGCATACCTCTACATTGAAAGTTTTTTTCTCTTTGTAGATAGGAAACGCCGTAAGGTTCTATCAAAAGTTGAAGTAACCGACTATCTGAAAAATACTCCAACAAAGTGGAGAGGTTCTCCTTCTCTCTTTCGAATGATGGGTGATAGAGGTAAATTGAGTTTTCATTTATGTGCGTCCTTCCTTTCTTTGACACCATTTTTTCAAAATTTAAGGGAGGATCAAAGAAGTTTTCTTTTAATTGCTAGCTGATTTAAATCACAAGGATTCATTCCCGTGCAGTCACGACTTATTATTGTTTTAAAGTACCGCGCCGCGCTCTTCTTGAAAGACAGTTCCAAAGTTACGTAGCATGTCTCAAAACAAAGGGTTTTATATCATGGTTTGGGAACAGACATCTACATCCCAACACAAGCTCATAATGTCTATTCATTTGGATTTGGCTTGCTCGATTACAATGTCGTGCGAATCTTAGGCCAACCAACGATGCACTTACTATGTCAGTTTTTGTTGATTGTATCTGTGATGAAACAGCAACTGGGTTTTCGTTGAAGTTAGGTTATCGACCTTTATGCATCTTGCACACCGACTTGAGTGAAATGCAATCCTGTCACCTTCGTTTGACAAGGTATGTAAGGTTATGTTGTTATAACTAAGGTCTACCATTTTGATATGTCGTACTCATACCTATTTGTATGATAATGCAGACCTTGTCTAGTAGATAGGGATTTAGCACCATCCTTGTATACCGACTGATATAATCATTGAATGTACAAATAACTATAAAATGCACACTGAACAATAAAGCTCCTCGACCTTGTATTGAAAATTTTCGAGGATGTGTTGGAAAATTGGATCCGTGATGCCGTAGAGATCAGTGGAATACAATTCGGCTTCATGCCAGGCAAAGGTACTGCCGACACCATTTTTCTGGTTTTGTTCTGTAAAAAAAAGGTCTGTAGTTCTTTTGTAGTTCATTGGGCTCAAAGATAGTAATATATTCTTTATTTTAAGATAACATTTGTAGCACAGCTGATTTGAAGCTGTTCTCTAAATAATAACATAAAAGCAAACGAAATACAAATGCCAGGAGAGAAAAGTAAGTCAGATGTTCAAAATTCGCAAAGAAATGTTTGAAGTATCGTCTTTTAACGCTTTCGAATCGTGTCACACTCCTTGATGCTTCGATTGCAGAGGTTGAAAAGTTTCTCAGGAGTAGTTGAAAGTTGAAAAGATGCTGAGGAGCATAAGAATGGTTGATGAATGCAGTAATGACTTCAAAAAATCCTAATAATTGTCAGATGGAGATTATCTTCCAGCGATCGCTTCATTGTTGCAGAAGGAGTCCATTAAAATTCAGTGAGTAGTAATAAAAGGTCCATAATAAACACAGCGCGCCCTCCCCCCCCTCTGGAACGACAGAGTGTCGTGGTCGGCCGCCGTGGTGCTTCGGGTCTGACTCCCCCCCTCTGGAACGACAGAGGTTGTAGTCTGTCGTGGTGTACCGGCCAGGTGGGTCCACGTTCACAAAATGTTCGCTGACTCCCCCCCCCTCTGCAACGACAGAGTGTGAGACTCGAGTGAGTTGGTCCGACCGCCTGGTTGACGTGGGCGACCGTCCAGGTTGACGTGGGCGACCGTCTAGGTTAACGTGGGCGACCGTCTAGGTTGACGTGGGCGACCGTCTAGGTTGACGTGGGCGACCGTCTAGGTTAACGTGGGCGACCGTCTAGGTTGACGTGGGCGACCGTCTAGGTTGACGTGGGCGACCGTCTAGGTTGTCGTGGATGGTGAAATGGCTGCCAGATTCGGATTCAGCGTAAAATTCTGCATCGGTAGGGTGAGTTTCAAGGCAATCGGCGAGAAAAAATTTTTCTTCAAAATTTTAACAGAGTTAGAATTTGGGACGTTTTGGTGTGTAGCGCCCAAACGAAGCATCGGATGAGAAAACGGAGGCCAGATTCGGATTCAGCGTGAAATTCTGCATCGGTATGGTGAGTTTCAAGTCAATCGGAGAGAAAAAATTTTCGCTGACGTCCCCCCCCCTCTGGACAGCTCGCTTCGATTTTGGCTTCCACTGGACGGATTTTGTCGTGCGATAGCTCGTTTGAAAGCTAAGAGTGAGACAAATTCAGTGAAAGAATCGGCTTGTTCCTATCTGTCTTCGTTCAAAAGTTAGAGCGGTTACAAGATTTTAGGTCGGAGCTCGCTCACCTGAAAAAATCCTATGTGTCAGAGTGACTTTGTATGGGTAAAATTTTGAAAATTTTCCAAAGTGTGGAATTTCGACCCGGGACCGTCACCAAAACATTTTTCATCAAATTTTGAAATTTCACTGACGTCCCCCCCCCCTCTGGACAGCTTGCTTCGATTTTGGCTTCCAGTGGACGGATTTTGTCGTGCGATAGCTCGTTTGAAAGCTAAGAGTGAGACAAATTCAGTGAAAGAATCGGCTTGTTCCTATCTGTCTTCGTTTAGATGTGAGACGCCATTTAAGATTTTGAGACATTGGCGAAAAACGACAGAGTTAGAATTTGGGACGTTTTGGGCTGTAGCTTCAAAACGAAGCATCGGATGGGAAAACGGAGGCCAGATTCGGATTCAGCGTCAAATTCTACATGGAAATGGTGGAAATGGCTCAATCGGAGCACTAGAACCGGAGATAGACGGGATTTTTAGTGTTTGGATGGTGGGTATTACGTCATCAGCTGATCGCCACACACTATATAAGCTGGGAACCGACGGAGACTTGTCATTTAGAGGAGAACGATTGTCAGAGGTAGGTCGTCTCTCTGAGCTCCGATGATAGCTTCGGACATTCCAAATTCCAAGTTTCTGTAAGAAACCGACTAAGAAAATTTCATTGCTGATATCAGCTAAGCCGTCAGACTTAGAGGTTCGCCAGGAGATGGCCTTCGTCTCCAGGCCATAAAAGACTCCAAAACTTTAAAGGCTCTTAACTTTGCTTCTACAAGTCCGTTTGACTTGATTCAAAAAAGGTTCGGTCGCTATTGACCTGCCCTAAGTGATGGACTACTTATAAAATTTCATAAGTAGTGCTAAAAAGTTGAAAAATTTAAATTCACTAGTTTTGGAGGTTTTCTGGGGTTTCCGACCCTGCTGAAGTCAATGAAAGCATTTTTAATGATGTCTGAGCCAGTCTTCTCATGGTATAAGCGGCTTTTCACTGAAAGCGAGCAAAACACGGAGAGTTTTGCTGTAATATTCCACTGACAGGGTGTTCCTTCGGGACGGCGGACGATGCCGTAGTGATAAGTGTGGCAAGGGAATGTGTCATATTTGAGACCGTAACCGCTGGGACAACTCATGTCTCATGTTGGGCATTTGACACAGCTCTCAACGTAGCACTTTGAACTCCAATCGGTTGAGTCTTAGCTATCTTGTCATGGGTGGCCTCTAAACATCTCCATTGCAAAACGCTGGTGAATCAAGCTCTCTACGGCTTGCTATCAAGCTGATCAAAGCAATAACTTGGGATGTTTCCTCAAGGTTTTCAAGTATGCTGAGTTCAAATCTGCTATCAGATTTCAAATTTAACTAAGACTAAGGCAGCTTTGAGGGGTTAGATCCCAGCTACTGTTCACTACCTTTGGCTCGGCGTTGCTGTTACCACTTCGGGGCAGTGACAATGATGTCTTAAGCTGTAAATAGCGGGTATCGGGGAAGATCTCTCACTTCCCTAGTGATCAGTACAAGGCCTTCGGGCTGTCGACGGGATCGAGTGCCACTCACTACACTCAAATCTATCATTCCTCACTTAGTGTAAATTACTGACTATACATTTGTCCTGCTATCAGGTTGTTTTGAGTTGCTATCTAGTTGAATAGTCCTCTTGCTATCAAGAGATTCACTTCTGCTCATAAAGCACATCATCGCTGTAATACCTCCTTTGCTCGAGCGTTCCTTCGGGACGGCGGGTACTGCCGTAGAGGGATTGTGTTGCACGGGTTGTTCGTCGTTTGTTAGACCGAAACCTCTGAGCCGTTGCTCATGTTGGGCGTTCGACTTCATACTCAACGTGACGCTTTCTCTCACCAGGTCAGAGTACTTCAGCCATTCGACAAAGGTTAGTCTTTATGATATGGAGTAGAGTGAAATGTAATTCATTAGATGCCCCTTCAATGATTGCTCCCATGATAAACGTTGATGAGACAAATGAAATGATTCTCATCTTCCTTTTTCAGTGATTGAAATCTACTAACACACTACCGCATAATCGTCCACTATGGGGTAAGACATGATAGAGCCTCCACGCGGTTTGCCCTGGGCAGTCTTTAGACTGGCGAATACTATCATTAAGTTGAATCTGCTATCAGTCAACTTGAACGTTGCGTCGTGTTAGAGGGTATATAAACCACTGCCTCTCATTTCATTTCATTTCAATCATGCAGAACGCCGAACAGTCAAGTCAGCTCTCCTCGCGGACAGCAGTTAAGGCCGCGAAATTTATTTGAGGAGTTTGCCAGGCTAGAGGAGCAATACAGAGTTTTTAATAATCTTGCTCGGATTGGCAATCCGATGACAGCAACTGTTGTCAATCCAACGGAATGGCGCTACATTCCACTTTTTAGTCATGTACCAGTTAGTGTGGAAGTCGACACTGCTACCAAGGAGAGAGTCAAAGACTCTCTCAGCAGAATTGGTAGGGTGTAAGATGACGTTACTCCCGAGAACGAACCATCGGCTCTCTTAAGGGCCACCATGGGGCAAGACATGATAGAACCTCCTCGCGGTTTGCCCTGGGCAGTCTTCGGACTGGCGAATACTATCATTAAGTTGAATCTGCTATCAGTCAACTTGAACGTTGCAAATGCAGTTCGGTGTAATACTTCCTTTCGACGGGCGTTCCTGTAAAGGGCGGCGGTGAAACCCGTAGCTATGTATACCGCAAGGGACATTCGGCAATGGTCAATCTTGTTAAACCTCTCTGCGTCATGTTTGCAAGTGATTGCCTCTGTCTCAACGAAGTATGCATTCGCGCCAGGGCGACATTTAGCCAACTGTCGAAGGTTGCCTAAAACTTTCCATTGCATACGTTATGAGAACCATGAGTTCTACCTGTCTCTATCAATGAGACGAATTGATGAATGGAATGAAATGGGAGGACACTCACGCGCCACACGCAACATAACACACTTCTCTCTTCCGTAGTCTAACAAGCTCTTTACACATGGATCGCAGTCGATTGCTATCCCTATATCAGAAGTGTAAGCTATCTTAATTTTATCTAACACTATTTCATCTACCATTATCATCCATATGAAATGTTATAAGAATTGCAAGTTAGACTAAGCGTGCTACTATTTCCAAATGAATAAAGTATACATGGTTAAATCATCCACTTAAGCCCATCCGTAGTCTAACAAGCTCTTTACACATGGATCGCAGTGGATTGCTATCCCTGTATCAGAAGTGTAAAGCTATCTAAATTTTATTTAACACTATTTCATCTACCATCATCACCCATATGAAGTGTCATAAGATTTACAAGTTAGACTAAGCGTTCTACTATTTGTAAATGAAAGATATCGTTTCAACAGTTTACAGATTGAAAATAAAGTTTCAATAGTGTGTGCGTTAGAAATAAAGCTTTATCTGTTTGTATGTTAGAAACAAAATAAAGTTTACAAGATAAAAAGTAAAGTTTTCACCACTTTACAAGTTAAGAATAAAGTTCTATCTGTTTATATGTTAGAAATAAAATAAAGTTTTCAATAGTGTATGCGTTAGAAATAAAGTCTTAGCTGTTTGTATATCAAAATAAAGTTTCAAGAGTTTACAAGTTAGAAATAAAGTTTCAATAGTGTATATGTTAGAAATAAAGGTGTAACTGTTTGTAAAAATAAGATCGCAAGATTTACTAGATTACAAGTTAGACTAAGTGTAAATTAAAAATAAATTATAACTGTTCACGTGTTAAAGCGTTGATGCAACGATGAACAATTAATAAGCTGAAAAGTTTTAGATTCACTTTAATATTATCATATGTTTACAGATAGAAATGTATCACAGCAAAGCTACTTCATGAGTTAGTTTGCCAGGAGTGTATCATCTCAAACTTTTACTCCGACTGTGGAACATTGATTTCCATGATGAAGATTTAAATAGTTAGATTCGATGACGAACAAGATTTACTAGTTTACAAGTTGGACAAAGTGTTCTACTATTTGTAAATGAAAGGTATCATTTCAACAGTTTACCAGTTAGAAATAAAGTTTCAACAGTCTACAAGTTAAAAATAAAATTATAACTGTTTCAAGAGTTTACAAGTTAGAAATTAAGTTTCAATGGTGTATGCGTTAGAAATAAAGTTTTAGCTGTTTGTATATCAAAATAAAGTTTCAAGAGTTTACAAGTTAGAAATAAAATGAAGGTTCACCAGTTTACAAGTTAAGAATGAAGTTCTATCTGTTTGTATGTTAGAAATAAACAAAGTTTCAACCGTTAACAAGTTAAAAATAAAGTTTTAAGAGTTTACAAGTTAAAACTAATGTTTCAATAGTGTGTGTATGTTAAGAATAAAGTTTTATCTGTTTGTATGTTAGAAATAGAATGATGGGCGAGAGGGTAGGGTCGGAAAATCATCATCATATTTCCGCCTCGCGACTTCCTCCCACTTCTCCTGCCTTACCAAAACTGTAGAGTTGAAAAGAGATGAGATTGATGAATGATAGAATGCATGCTATCAGCCATGATGATACAGAACACATAACAGCATTCATTCATTAAGATACTTACATATTCCCAGTCGTTCATAGGCTCGACCAAGTGCCCCTTCAGGAATAGGCTCTCTGTTCATGATGCGCTGCTGTACTGAAAAAAGGGAGGGAGATATTGGTGAGAGATTTCTCGAAGGGAGATATTAGAGTGCATTATAAATTTTAGAAAATGAGCTTCGCTTTTGAAAATCGCGGAGTAAAAAGACGTTAAGGGTCTTTTGTTGAAAATTAGTAAGGATATGATTCTTACATTCTTGATGTTATTCAAAGGTTTATGAAAATTAATTCCTATGCTCAACACACATGGTAACCGAATGATGTTAGTTCAAGAGTTTTATTAGCACAACCTGCATCCTTGCCCCATCACACAAAAACTTACATTGCTCAATGAGAGTTTCCTCCATCTTGGCAGAGACGCGATAAGATTCAATTTTTCTCGTGATACTCGTATCCATATCGAAGATTAAAGTAGTTAGATTCGACGTCGTAGGCAAATTCACTGAAAAGGATACGTAAGATTTATTTCATTTTACCTATGATGATCCATGTGAATAGTCATTCAATGAACATGAGTCAATCAACACTTCGAAATGCTCCGTACCATAAAGACTAACCCTTGTTGAATGGCTAAAGTACTCTGACCTGACGAGAGAAAGTGTCACGTTGAGTATGAAGTCGAACGCCCAACATGAGCAACGGCTCAGAGGTTTCGGTCTAACAAACGACGAACAACCCGTGCAACACAATCCCTCTACGGCAGTACCCGCCGTCCCGAAGGAACGCTCGAGCAAAGGAGGTATTACAGCGATGATGTGCTTTATGAGCAGAAGTGAATCTCTTGATAGCAAGAGACTATTCAACTAGATAGCAAGTCAAAACAACCTGATAGCGGGAGCTCACCAACACTCACCTTATGAAAGATAAATGTGAAGAGTAGAGCTGGTGCACTACCTTTTATAAGATTTTCCTAAGCGGTGAATGGATGAGACGTCTCGTCCAATCACAAGACGATCATTTAAATCTTCATCATGGAAATCAATGTTCCACAGTCGGAGTAAAAGTTTGAGATGATACACTCCTGGCAAACTAACTCATGAAGTAGCTTTGCTGTGATACATTTCTATCTGTAAACATATGATAATGTTGAAGTGAATCTAAAACTTTTCAGCTTATTAATTGTTCATCGTTGCATCAACGCTTTAACACGTGAACAGTTTATAATTTATTTTTAATTTACACTTAGTCTAACTTGTAAACTAGTAAATCTTGCGATCTTATTTTTACAAACAGTTACACCTTTATTTCTAACATATACACTATTGAAACTTTATTTCTAACTTGTAAACTCTTGAAACTTTATTTTGATATACAAACAGCTAAGACTTTATTTCTAACGTATACACCATTGAAACTTTATTCTTAACTTGTAAAGTGGTGAAACTTTACTTTTTATCTTGTAAACTTTATTTTGTTTCTAACATACAAACAGATAAAGCTTTATTTCTAACGCACACACTATTGAAACTTTATTTTCAATCTGTAAACTGTTGAAACGATATCTTTCATTTACAAATAGTAGAACGCTTAGTCTAACTTGTAAATCTTATGACACTTCATATGGGTGATGATGGTAGATGAAATAGTGTTAAATAAAATTTAGATAGCTTACACTTCTGATACAGGGATAGCAATCCACTGCGATCCATGTGTAAAGAGCTTGTTAGACTACGGATGGGCTTAAGTGGATGATTTAACCATGTATACTTTATTCATTTGGAAATAGTAGCACGCTTAGTCTAACTTGCAATTCTTATAACATTTCATATGGATGATAATGGTAGATGAAATAGTGTTAGATAAAATTAAGATAGCTTACACTTCTGATATAGGGATAGCAATCGACTGCGATCCATGTGTAAAGAGCTTGTTAGACTACGGAAGAGAGACGTGTGTTATGTTGCGTGTGGCGCGTGAGTGTCCTCCCATTTCATTCCATTCATCAATTCGTCTCATTGATAGAGACAGGTAGAACTCATGGTTCTCATAACGTATGCAATGGAAAGTTTTAGGCAACCTTCGTCAGTTGGCTAAATGTCGCCCTGGCGCGAATGCATACTACGTTGAGACAGAGGCAATCACTTGCAAACATGACGCAGAGAGGTTTAACAAGATTGACCATTGCCGAATGCCCCTTGCGGTATGCATAGCTACGGGTTTCACCGCCGCCCTTTACAGGAACGCCCGTCGAAAGGAAGTATTACACCGAACTTCATTTGCAACGTTCAAGTTGACTGATAGCAGATTCAACTTAATGATAGTATTCGCCAGTCCGAAGACTGCCCAGGGCAAACCGCGAGGAGGTTCTATCATGTCGTGCCCCATGGTGGCCCTTAAGAGAGCCGATGGTTCGTTCTCGGGAGTAACGTCATCTTACGCCCTACCAATTCTGCTGAGAGAGTCTTTGACTCTCTCCTTGGTAGCAGTGTCGACTTCCACACTAACTGGTACATGGCTAAAAAGTGGAATGTAGCGCCATTCCGTTGGATTGACAACAGTTGCTGTCATCGGATTGCCAATCCGAGCAAGATTATTAAAACTCTGTCTTGCTCCTCTAGCCTGGCAAACTCCTCAAATAAATTTCGCGGCCTTAACTGCGGTCCGCGAGGAGAGCTGACTTGACTGTTCGGCGTCTGCATGATTGAAATGAAATGAAATGAGAGGCAGTGGTTTATATACCCTCTAACACGACGCAACGTTCAAGTTGACTGATAGCAGATTCAACTTAATGATAGTATTCGCCAGTCTAAAGACTGCCCAGGGCAAACCGCGTGGAGGCTCTATCATGTCTTAACCCCATAGTGGACGATTATGCGGTAGTGTGTTAGTAGATTTCAATCACTGAAAAAGGAAGATGAGAATCATTTTCATTTGTCTCATCAACGTTTATCATGGGAGCAATCATTGAAGGGGCATCTAATGAATTACATTTCACTCTACTCCATATCATAAAGACTAACCTTTGTCGAATGGCTGAAGTACTCTGACCTGGTGAGAGAAAGCGTCACGTTGAGTATGAAGTCGAACGCCCAACATGAGCAACGGCTCAGAGGTTTCGGTCTAACAAACGACGAACAACCCGTGCAACACAATCCCTCTACGGCAGTACCCGCCGTCCCGAAGGAACGCTCGAGCAAAGGAGGTATTACAGCGATGATGTGCTTTATGAGCAGAAGTGAATCTCTTGATAGCAAGAGACTATTCAACTAGATAGCAACTCAAAACAACCTGATAGCAGGACAAATGTATAGTCAGTAATTTACACTAAGTGAGGAATGATAGATTTGAGTGTAGTGAGTGGCACTCGATCCCGTCGACAGCCCGAAGGCCTTGTACTGATCACTAGGGAAGTGAGAGATCTTCCCCGATACCCGCTATTTACAGCTTAAGAACATCATTGTCACTGCCCCGAAGTGGTAACAGCAACGCCGAGCCAAAGGTAGTGAACAGTAGCTGGGATCTAACCCCTCAAAGCTGCCTTAGTCTTAGTTAAATTTGAAATCTGATAGCAGATTTGAACTCAGCATACTTGAAAACCTTGAGGAAACATCCCAAGTTATTGCTTTGATCAGCTTGATAGCAAGCCGTAGAGAGCTTGATTCACCAGCGTTTTGCAATGGAGATGTTTAGAGGCCACCCATGACAAGATAGCTAAGACTCAACCGATTGGCGTTCAAAGTGCTACGTTGAGATCTGTGTCAAATGCCCAACATGAGACATGAGTTGTCCCAGCGGTTACGGTCTCAAATATGACACATTCCCTTGCCACACTTATCACTACGGCATCGTCCGCCGTCCCGAAGGAACACCCTGTCAGTGGACTATTACAGCAAAACTCTCCGTGTCTTGCTCGCTTTCAGTGAAAAGCCGCTTATATTACCATGAGAAGACTGGCTCAGACATCATGTAAAAATGCTTTCATTGACTTGCAGCAGGGGTCGAAAACCCCAGAAAACCTCCAAAACTAGTGATGTTAAATTTTTCAACTTTTTTAGCACTACTTATGAAATTTTATAAGTAGTCCATCACTTAGGGCAGGTCAATAGCGACCGAACCTTTTTTGAATCAAGTCAAACGGATCTGATGTAGAAGCAAAGTTACGAGCCTTTAAAGTTTTGGAGTCTTTTATGGCCTGGAGACGAAGGCCATCTCCTTTGCGAACCTCTAAGTCTGACGGCTTAGCTGATATCAGCAATGAAATTTTCTAAGTCGGTTTCTTACAGAAACTTGGAATTTGGAATGTCCGAAGCTATCATCGGAGCTCAGAGAGACGACCTACCGCTGACAATCGTTTCTCCTCTAAATGACAAGGTCTCCGTCGTTATCCCAGCTTATATAGTGTGTGGCGATCAGCTGATGACGTAATACCCATCATCCAAACACTATAAAATCCCGTCTATCTCCGGTTCTAGTGCTCCGATTGAGCTGGAAATACACCATTTCCATGCAGAATTTCACGCTGAATCCGAATCTGGCCTCCGTTTTCTCATCCGATGCTTCGTTTTGGCTCCACAGTAGGCAGCCATCGCAAAAATTCTAACTCTGTCGTTTTTTCGAAAAATGTTGAAAATTTTTTCTCTCCGATTGACTTGAAACTCACCATACAGATAGAGAATTTCACGCTGATTCCAAATCTGAAATCCGTTTTCCAATCCGATGCTTCGTTTTGAAGCTACAGCCCAAAACGTCCCAAATTCTAACTCTGTCGTTTTTCGCCAATGTCCCAAAATCTTAAATGGCGTCTCACATCCAAACGAAGACAGATAGGAACAAGCCGATTCTTTCACTGAATTTGTCTCACTCTTAGCTTTCAAACGAGCTATCGCACGACAAAATCCGTCCACTGGAAGCCAAAATCGAAGCAAGCTGTCCAGAGGGGGGGGACGTCAGTGAAATTTCAAAATTTGATGAAAAATGTTTTGGTGACGGTCCCAGGTCGAAATTCCACACTTTGGAAAGTTTTCAAAATTTTACCCATACAAAGTCACTCTGACACTTAGGATTTTTTCAGGTGAGCGAGCTCCGACCTAAAATCTTGTAACCGCTCTAACTTTTGAACGAAGACAGATAGGAACAAGCCGATTCTTTCACTGAATTTGTCTCACTCTTAGCTTTCAAACGAGCTATCGCACGACAAAATCCGTCCACTGGAAGCCAAAATCGAAGCAAGCTGTCCAGAGGGGGGGGGACGTCAGCGAAAATTTTTTCTCTCCGATTGACTTGAAACTCACCATACCGATGCAGAATTTCACGCTGAATCCGAATCTGGCCTCCGTTTTCTCATCCGATGCTTCGTTTGGGCGCTACACACCAAAACGTCCCAAATTCTAACTCTGTTAAAATTTTGAAGAAAAATTTTTTATCGCCGATTGCCTTGAAACTCACCCTACCGATGCAGAATTTTTACGCTGAATTCCGAATCTGGCAGCCATGTTCACCATCCCACGACAACCTAGACGGTCGCCACGTCAACCTAGAACGGTGGGTCCCACGTTCTAACCTAGAACGGTCGCACCACGTCAACCTAGACGGTCGCCCACGTCAACCTAGACGGTCGCCCACGTTTAACCCTAGACGGTCGCCCACGTCAACCTAGACGGTCGCCCACGTCAACCTGGACGGGGTCGCCCACGTCAACCAGGCGGTCGGACCAACTCACTCGAGTCTCACACTCTGTCCGTTGCAGAGGGGGGGGAGTCAGCGAACATTTTGTGAACGTGGACCCACCTGGCCGGTACACCACGACAGACTACAACCTCTGTCGTTCCAGAGGGGGGGAGTCAGACCCGAAGCACCACGGCGGCCGACCACGACACTCTGTCGTTCCAGAGGGGGGGAGGGCGCGCTGTGTTTATTATGGACCTTTTATTACTACTTCAGTGCTAAGTTCCGCTACTGTTCGCCGTCACACTGGACGTTGTGACCAGCGTTTCCAATACTGCGCGGAAATGGCGCGGAATTCAGGAATCGTCCGCGCAGCGCGGAAATTCAAGTCAGTTCCGCGGGAAGATTTTTATTTCTCTTGAGTGATTGAAAACTGATTCGAAGTTTGATCATGATTATCACTAATACTATTGCATTAACTTATCAGATCATGGTATCGTACCTGCTTATGTGTGATGTCCGCGGAAAGCAGGGCTGGATGTGAATCTATAAATTGGAGGATTCGCGTGAATCCGAAAAAATATACACCCAATCATAAGTCTTGAGCAGGATAAGTAATCATGCTTACTTCAGATCAGTCTTAGACATTAAATAATTTAAACAACTTATTTCCTCCTCTCATTTATGTTCATATTTGAGTCGTTAATACCTATGATTCTGTCAAAGAATGTAGATTTTCTTTCAATCCGTAGATAAATGCTATTTTTTATAATTTTAGCTGCTTTTAAGGAATGAGCCGATTGAAAACATCTGAGTCAAAGAATGAATTTGATGTTTATAGAAATCACAATTTCAATAAGGTGTGAGAAGTTCGTTAACAAAGAAAGTCAGTATCTAATGTTTCCAACGGAAGCAGAAGCTGTAGCTTGAATTCGTCTGTTCATGCTTTCATACAAAGTCACAGACACAATGTTTTCATCCAATATTGCTGCCAGCCGCTGTCCTATTATCAAGGGTCCTTGAATTGCATTGTTTCAGATATCTTTTCAAATCATCTCACAGATGCTCAATTAAGTTGAGATTAGGGCTTTGTGCTAGCCTGTCTGTTAATCGTTGCTTGACTTTAATTTCCACGTAATGTCAAGTCGAAGCAGTTGTGTGGCATGGGGTACCACCGTATTGTAAATGTAAAATATGTCGACTGGTCATCAATCGGGGAATTGCAACATCGGGTATCCTCTGGAACTCCCGATAATCGACATCTCCGTTGCATCGCACAAGTTGACGCTCTCCATCAAAGCACCCCTATGCCCATAAATGACCAGAACACCCTCTGAGCGCAGTCCCGCTCGTGGATGCAGATTGTAAACAGCATTCATCAGCAAAACCCAAGGCTGCGAACTCGGACTCCGTGGTTTTCGGTCCTGACTCGATCTTTCTGCATCAATGTGACTTTTCTTTTTGCATCAATCTGACGTTCTTTGATTTGCTTGCAAGTAGCTATTGCTTTCGGACGGCTATTCTTCCAAAAAACAATTGACGTCAAATTCATGGAAGTGCGTAGTTCGTTGGCAATCATTCTTGGATGCTTTCTTGATTATCGAGCCAAGTCGAAAGTGAGCGAAGAAAATTTTTGGCAGAAGTGAAGACATCTGACATTCTGATGAAATCATTGAGTGCGTCAAACGGATCATTGTACCCGACTATGGTTTTGGCCAAAAAATTGTGCAGCTTTCAATTAATGGATATACTTTTCGATGAATCGCTAGTTTTTAATATTCCCAACAACCTCGATGAGACGATGAGTGTTTACCAACAGTCTCATGCTTTCACTTACGTGGATTTTATCAGCTGTACCATCTTACCATTTAGTCAATTCAAAGCGCTTTTTTCAATGTTCTACTCCTATCATACCATATTCTGCGCTCTCATTTTACGCTCTCCTCAAATATTTCATTGGAGAACTTTGGTGTTGTGAAATGTCTTTTGAATGCACGTGAAAACGTTTCGTATGTGCTAAACAGCAGGGTCTTCCAATTTATAGATACCTACCACCAGGGTTGCCAACAGGTCACTATTTGGTCACTCTTTATTCTCAAGTCACTACAAAATAGTGACCTTTTTTGTAAATTATTAGACGATTTTAGAGCAATAATATTTAGGATCGGCCCATAAATCAGACAAAACTCGAGCATAACTCATCAATTTATTTCATATTTGACCTACACCCAAGTGTCCATATTTTATTCAGGGTGTCGAGCAACCTGGAAAACCTGGAAAAATCAGGCAAAAGTCAGGGAATTTTGATCTTTATCCTGGAAAATTGCTATTTCTACTTGGAAAATGTATATGGCAATATAAAAATTTCGCGCTATCTTTGTTTATGTGATGATCCTATTCAGCGCTTCTGTTTCAGATTCCTGTTTTATGTTCGGTGACTACGATAGGCTAAGTCGTTGCTTTGTTCATTGTTGCAAATGTTATAGCGATATGGCACGGATAGTTGCTAAAACAGTTGAAGAAGGTGAATGAAGTGAATCCAAAAGAAATACAAAAATGGTAAAGATACAACAAGCCAAACTCTTGTTGGTGGAGGCCAAGAAAGTGAATATTGGTTTTGGTGCAAAGGAAGTCATAAAGGAAGCTAAAAAGCTGAATGATGACGACAAACACACTTTTTATAAACAGTGCAGGACAGTCTTGTGGCTGTGGCAGAAAATTTGCAAGAGAGATCTCCCTTGCGTAAACCCCTTGTGCGTGCTTTCGCCTGCCTTGAACCTGAAATCATGGCTTTGGAACACTTACAAAAGATTCAATTGCTCGAAATTGCTCTCCAACATCTAGTAGAGCTGAAATGGATCGATGGATTTGATGCACATAAGTAGTGAAAACTGTGCCCTACTTGCCACGGATAGGTACATGGATAGGTACATGTAAAGTTTAGTGTTATCAATAGGTACATGGATAGGTACATGTAAAGTTTAGTGTTATCAATAGGAACATGGATAGGTACATGGATAGGTACATGTATAGTTTAGTTATCGATAGGCACATGGATAGGTACATGTATAATTCAGTGTTATCAATAGGAACTTGTATGAGATCTGTTTTACTGGATAGGTACATGTGTTTGGTACACTGTGTTTCGGAACGTCTATGATCGAACTTGTGTGGTTTGGTTCTGAGCACTTGGGTACGTACCGATAGACGTCCGTTGTTTGATTTTGAATGGGTTTGCTCAATTGCGACTATTGTGACAATTATTTTTAATGTAGCACTATTTAGATGTGAAACTTTACTGTGCAGTTATGATTTAGTTGCTCCCCAATAAGAAAACCAATTCCAGAACTATGTTTAAAATGAAAAGACAAGAGATTTACAATGTAAGTTTAATTTAAGCGTGAAAAATAAATGAGGGGTGCAAATCACGTCCCTCAGGCGACTCCATGATCTTCAAGAAGTCATCACACCACTCATGGAATGTCGGATTTTTACTAAAGTCATGGTCACATTCGTGTACCGGACACTTCACCGGTAGTCCATTCCGCCTTTGAAGTGCAGAGACAGTCAAGGTCTTCCATAGGGCCACTTTGCAGCCGCAAGACAGATGCATGGTCATGTCCAACTGACCTCCCATAATGACTTGGCTGTCATTTTGAAAATAAAATAGTGGTTTTGAGGACATGCTTCTTGTTATGGAACGTTGAGGATAAGTACTTAACAGTTTGGAACAATGTCATCCTTTATATAGTTATATATATTCTTTAGGGAAGTTCGGTACCTCTCTGATTGGCTGTTAGGATTTCCTTTGTTTAAAAAGTATATAAGTCCGAGGTTTGTACCAATTCTTATCAAAGGTTCTAATCCCCACGTTTACAAGTTACAATTATTTTAAATCTACAAG